>OMLM01009205.1:29732-80014 GCA_900302695.1 Helostoma temminkii | reverse complement strand
TAAACTGAGCAATGGTTTCATAGTCACATAAATAAATCTGTCCAAAAAAAAAAAATCAGGCACCACAGTAATTAGCAAACTGAGACACATCTGTGATATTTTGAGGTGTGAATGCCTTGAAGCCATTTCCTCTGTGACAACGCTGTAAAAGCACCGTCTGTACTGCAGCTCACAACAACCCGCTCTCTGTCTGTTTTTCTCATCTGTCTATTCTCTCTGTGCTTGTCCCTCATGCGTGGTACATAAAAAGCCTCTCCAGGATGCCCCCTCCATTCTGAAATTTCTTCATGTTCGTGTTCCCAGAGTCTTTCATGTTTTAGCCACTCTCCTCTATCAGCCCTCTAAGCCTGAGGCAACAACACTTCCCCAAAGAAACCAGCTCCCTGCCTTAACCCCTCCATATCCTTCTGTGTGTCTTTGTCTCCAGTCGGCTGCGTCTCTCCTCTTCTCAATTTGTGGCTACGTCTGGCCGAGCGAATGGAGCATGGCAATGTGACTAAGCAGCCCACAAGCGACTGTACAGTACAGGTATCTAGGCTGGGATGACGTGTACAAGCTCAGAGTGTGACAAATGCATTTGGGTGAAGCGCTGGTCCCGGAGGCACGTTGTTTCACTCCGGTGTTAAAACATGGCAACAATCACCACAGGAACTCTTCAAGTGAGAGAAATTATATCAGTCACAGGCAGTGCTTCTTCGTGCCCATCCCAGCCCACTCAATCACACATTTAAAACCAGATGGAGTTTTCTCTCTCTCCCCAACTCATCTTACTATTCATGTGTTTTCCATCCCTCTCCTTAGTAGGCCAGCTCAGAGCTTTTGGGAGTAAAAACTGTCAAAATATCTGCCCGTCTAGACTAAAAGGACAAAAAACAGAAGTGAATTATAACAACTAGCCCCAGTGCAGTCTGTACTTGTGTTTCTTAGCATTAATAACATGTCATGTCTGATCCCTGAGTGCAGGATTCATTATTGCCTTTGTTGTTTGAGGCCAAGCAGAAGCAGAAAATATCACATCCTTGACTGGAGAACGGAGCAGGGTGGGGCAGCCACGCAGGAACTGAATGTGCCAGTGTTGATCGCAGCTCAATCTGCGGCAGCTAAAAGCAATTTCAGAGTGCACGAAAGCTGTAAAAGCTCCCCGTCATTCAAACTGATGGCAAGAATGATGATGTTAAAAGTAATGACTTCAGTAACGGTTTTTTTGATGTATCACTGTTGATAATAACAGGAAAAACAGGCAGAGGCTTGAACATGTCCATTACTACAAAGAAAGGAATTACATAATTATCTGTTTACTTGGCAAAAAAGTCTGTTACTGGAAAGATCTTGATTTGAGATGACTGGATTAATGCCATAATTATTTGTCAGATGACTGGGCTTCATTCTGTGAGCAAGGACTGCCAGAGGACAAACACAGTGAAAGACAGCAACGTTTCCACAGGAGGAAAAACAACATACACTGCTCAAAAACATAAAGGGAACACATAATTATTCCAATGTAAGTCCAAGTTCATCAGCAACACTGATGACCAGGATGGCACATCAATGGCAAGAAGGTTTGCTGTGTCTCCCAGCACAGTGTCACGAGCATGGAGGAGATACTAGGACACAGGCCTGTACACTAGGAGATGTGGAGGGGGCTGTAGGAGGACAACAACCCAGCAGCATGGCCGCTATCTGCTCTTTTGTGCAAGGAGAAACAGGAGGAGCACTGCCAGAGTCCTACAAAATGACGTAGGCAACTAATGTGCATGTTTCTGCTCAAACTGTCAGAAACAGACTCTGTGAGAGTGGTATGAGGGCCTGACGTCCACAAGTGGGGGCTGTGCTCACAGCCCAACGCCGTGCAGGCCAGGATTTGCAGATTCACCATTGGCGCCCTATGATCTTCATGGATGAGAGCAAGTTCACACTGAGCACATGTGACAGACGTGACAGCGCCGTGGAAACGTTCTGCTGTCTGCAACATCCTCCAGATGAGCGGTTTGGCGTTGGGCCAGTGATGGTCTGGGGAGGCATTTCCTTGGAGGGCTGCACAGACCTCTATGTGCTAGCCAGAGGTGCCCTGACTGCCATTAGGTACCGGGATGAGGCTCTGGGTTCCTTTCTGATGCATGACAATGCTAGGCCTCGTGGCTGGAGTGTATCAGCAGTTCCTGAATTGATGGTATGGACTGGCCTGCCCGTTCCCCAGACCTGAATACAAATGAGCACCTTTCGGACATCATGTCTCGTTTCATCCACCAACGCTACAGTGCACCACAGACTGTTCAGGAGTTGACTGATGCTCTGATCCAGGTCTGGGAGGAAATCCCTCAGGAGATCACCCATCACATCCAAGCATGCCCAGACCTTGTAGGGAGTGCATACAGGCACCTGGAGGCCACACACACTACTGAGCCTCATTTTGATTTGTCTTGATGAATTTCCACAGACGTAGGATCAGCCTGTGTTTTGACTTTTCCACTTTTATTTTGAGTATGATTCTGAATCCAGACCTCCATGGGATAATGATTTTGATTTCTATTATCATTCTTATGTTATTTCGTTCTCAACGCATTCCACTATGTGATAAATAAAGATTTGCAACTGGAAGATTTCATTCAAGATCTAGGATGTGTTGTTTAAGTGTTCCCTTTATTTTTTTTGAGCAGTGTAATTTTATAACCTCCTATGCAAGAAAACTAAAAGTTGTTTTTACTCACCGAGCTGGAAGAAGGTGATATCGCTCTTGACCCCAGGACCTGCTCCAGTGCTGGCTGCTACCTCCACACTGTAGCGGATCCCTGGGGCCAGACTGGGAATCAGCACAGATAAGGTTGAGCCGTCAACTGTACGGTTGATGTGGTACCTACTCTCGTTCCCCAAGCACCAAATCTGTCACAGCAAAGAGAAAGTGGAGTTTGTGGTGGTGTTATGAAGGTTTTGTGACAACATCCAGCCTGGTAGCTGCTGCCAGTCTGGTGCTGCTATTGAAGCGTTTAGTGTTTTATGGATATTATTTTACATCTTTGAGGAAGGAAAACATTCTACAACACTGCTTTATGTTTCTCAGGCTGTGCACAGCTTAGGGATAGTTTTAACTCAGGTAGCCATAACATGTCTCCGTGTAGCCTTAAGCTCATGAAAAACAAATGGGGAACAGTAATTAACACCATAACCCAATTTCAACATAAGGTAAGTGCTGTCACTCCTAAACCAGGACCACAAAGTGAATTAAACATTCACCTCAGCATGAGTCCTAGAGACGTTTACATCCTGAACCCCTGACGCTCTGTTTTCTTTACCCCCCACTACTTAACATCATTTAACCACACTTCCATAGATGTGTGCTACATATGTGTGAATGCATTTGCACTTCTGTGATGGAACTCCAAAAGCTCTGGAAGTTTCTGAATATCTTAAAAAAATTGTTGTGAGTGAAAATAGCGCTAGGGACCAGGCTCAGTAATGAGCAGGGAATACTCTCAAGCTCAAACTTAAAAAGCATGAAATTACTCTGAAGCCTATCACCAGAAAACATTTACCTGGAAAATTAACTTTTTTCTGCCTCTTCTCCCCTTACACCACCACTAACATTTCTTTTGACACAAAAAGGTTTTCCAATTAAAACACTGGGCTTCCACAGAAGAGGACAGTGCTGTTTAAAGGGAGCTCATTACATAAAGAGGCTGTAAGGAGAAGGAAGAGTGGACTCACAGAGATGTGCTGTAGGTTGAAGGATGCATTAGCACAAAGAAATGACTGGAATTATAATAGAGGCTGGTCTCTTCATTGTTATGACCTTGGTCATTACTGTAGCTTGTTGACCTCCACTCTTCTATACACACTGACTCTACACGGATATATTGAACCATATAATAGCAACAGAATATCTAGGTTTAGTGGCATTTAAATACAGTTTATTTTCCTTTTATGAGTAAAAATGAATAGTTAAAACATGTATTATGGAAGGTTAAACATTTTATCTCTCTTTTTCACATGTAAATGCCAGTTGAGGTCTGACTACTTTAGTTGGTGAGGAAAAATACACCATTGAAATGCCTTAAGATGTGTAACCTTCCCCTCTCCACCAGGTGGCAGTGTTTTACAACAGTTTTCACTGACTCTCCTGCTTCTGACTCCTTCCCTCTGGCTGCACACAGAGGAGTGTACAAAGGTGCACCTCTATCAGGAATTCATTACCTTTTCCCTGTCTGCTCACTATCTCTGTCTCTGTCGTCTGCTCTGTCTGCATCCTTGTCTGTGTCTCTTTTGTGTCTCCACAGTTTGAGTCTCACTTCCTCAGACCTGAGGTAGCTGTTGGCTGGTTTTTCGTTACCTTGTACTCCTGGACCACCCCGTTCTGCTCCTCTTCTGGAGGGGGTTGCCAGGAAACCACGATGGCAGTCCCATTGTCCCCGCTCCCAGTCACTGTAACCTCGCGAGGTGGGGCACTGGGGGCTGAGAGGTGTAGACAAAAGATTAAAAACACACCTTTATTCATGATGCAGATTTTTTTTCTGTTATTGCATGCAGTCTCTCCTCTGTTTAGTTTGCCATAATTTGTCCCTTATCTCCTTATGAGACTGACGCTGAGGTGAGAACAAAGGACTAATAATGAAAACTAAGAATTTACATAGTTCAGTACAAATGCTTCTGTGGGTAAATAAAAGCAAATTATTGTTTATTCAAAACAGAGAGAGGAAGATACAATGGTGAAGTGCACAGTGGCGTGTGAATGCCAACCTGTGGTTCAACGATAATTAAACTGAAATAATTATGAATGCAACATAAAAGACATAATCACAGTTTTAGTGAGTGTTGTGAAAGCGTGCATTTTTTCATTTAGGGAAGAACAAACATCATGTTTAGAGCTCAGAAAACAATTATCAACCAAACTGGGAACAAAGGAGAATCCAGCAGAAAGAGATCAAAACACTCCCACACATGCAACACACACACACACACACACACACACTCTCTCACACACTGTTCACTCACATTTTTCTCAACTGTTCGCTACAAATTAAAATCTGCAGTTGGGTTTCACCCAAACCTCATGAGACTGCCACAACCACACCCTATGAGAAATTAGTATAACACTCGTACTAGGGTGTTGTGTGTACGTTTCCATAGGGCCTTTTAAAGAGCTGAACAGCCACACCATCATGCTTGAATACACCACACTGGAACATAACATAATCCTGCCCTCTCTGCCTGCTGTGAACAGCTGTTGTACGCCCCCACACATGCACGCTGTGCATATAAAATAGTGTAAACATGCACACATACAAGCACCAAGGCACGCACACGTAGTCACGCGTTCACATCCCCCCACCTTCTTCCAGCGTCTTGCCGATTTTGACATCGCTGTCTGTTCCCTGGAACTCGTTGAAGAAGGGGCGCACTTTGAATTCGTATGTGACTCCTTTCCGAAGCTGTGGCACAACAGTGCTGTCGTCCCCGGGGGTGCGCACTTCAAACACAGCCCATTCACTTCTTTGGAGCCCCTCTGGTGCAGGCCTGTACATCACCTTATAGCCCTGGACGTACTGGGACTGCTGTTCCACCTAGTAAATGGCAAAGACAGTGTCAGCTTGACTTCATTATGTGCTCCACAGTGGAAAATGATGGAGTAATCTAATAAATGCTAGCATCAATGGACAGCTATGGATTCGTGCAACTGATTCACCAGGCGCAGGGTGGAATGGGGTGCTAACTCATCACATCACCCGTCTGTTTATGCATCCACATCTACATCTCTCTTTTTAACTGTCTGTCTATGCGCCATTTGGAGCAGCAGCGATTTGTGCAAACCGCAGTATGAGGTCATTGGCCAGAGGTTCCTCTAAGTCTGGAGCTGGTTAAATAGGGCCCAGACTCGCAGAACAGGCTGTCTCATGCCGTCCTGCTCCCCAGTGTACTGAGTGCAACAAGTTAAACTGTGTCTGATGCAGCTAAATAAAAAGAACAAATGTAATTGGAAGATTTGTCTCAGAGCTTATTCCTGGGGTAATTAATGCTGCTCCGTGATTCAACATGGTTTGAGAGAAGAATAACTGCTAACCAGTTTCCTAATATCCCTACAAGTCCCCGTGGAAAGCAGGCAGCACTGGCTTGTAAAGATTTTAGTGATTTCTTTATCCCTCCCCTGTAAAATACTCTGCTGGCTCAGGTGGTCTTCATTAGCCTGAAAACTGCACAACCATTTACCACAACACAAAGGAGAATGTAAAACCAAGAAACTCCACACTGGGAACAGATTTAAGCCCACAGAAAAAGGAAACTGTGGCGCTTTACAGTGTCACTCTCTCTCATGTCATGTGTTTTTCTGTAACATTCCACAGAGACAGGGTAACAGGGAAGTAATGTTTTAAATCGGTTTTGACATGTCAGTATCTCCTTAGTCTCATTAATCACTCACTGTGGCACTTTTAATAATACCTGTGAATGAAGGGGTGGTCTTGTGTCAATGGCAGAACATTGGCTGTTGTTGCTCTTCAGTGAGTCATCACGCAGACTAATATCTACTATGTATGATAGACAGCCATAACGTCTGGTTGTATCGTTTTTATGATTTTAAAAGATGCGTTAACCAGGGGTACATTAGTACTTCATGTTTGTATCAGCACAGAAACACAACCCCAGTTCTACTTGTACTTCCTCCTCTCCCACCTAGCCGCTTTAACATCTGTAAGCCATTTCCACTTAAGAGAGTGATGTGGCCGCCTCTTCCTTCTCACTTGTATTATTTTAACAGCCATCAAGTGTTTTCAATCTGAGAGGGCACAAGCTGGCACGCCACGCGCTGCTTTGTGCCACTGCATGGTCTGCAGTCCAGCTTTTGGGTACACGGTTGATCCAGTGTGGGCAAAACTGCAGATTTTTGGTCTCTTGCCAACCGACCAGTTCAGAGTAATGGCAGATGGACACTAAGAACACTTTGACTGTGCTCCAGGCTCCTCCCTGCAGTGTCCTTCCTCTGTTAGGTGCCACAACGTTAGCGCATTAGCTCGGCTGAGTTGGCTGACAAACTGACCGTAAGCGTATCAGTAAACGAACCTTGGAGCTCTGTACCAGCGATCCATATGGTAATGTGCACCTGGTAAAGAAGTGGCAGTGATCCTTTTAGGGTAAAAAATGTATACTCACTGTCCACTGCACCCGGACAGATGAGGAGGAGAGAATGGTGGGGTTGTGCAGGTGGATGACCACGTCTCCCAGCTCCTTTTGGATTTGACGATGGTCCACACCCTGACTGGTGGGAGGGATATCTGAACGCAAAAGCACAGACATAAAGCAATTAATAATCTTTAAAAAACTAAATCCCACTGTGTTATATATCAAAGTCAGTTCTCACCTTGTGTTTTCACAGCATCAGTGATGGGACTGGGATCACTCAGCCCATAGGCATTGGCTGCCCGTACTAAGAAGAGGTAGACTGCGCTGGGCTTCAAGCCCTTCAGTACAAATGACTCCGTTTTCACATGTTCTGCCAAGGTCTGCCAGCTGCTCCCTGATGCATGACTGGATACACAACAGTGCAAAAGAAAGTTTCAGCGGTTTCAATAAGTCAATGCTGTAATTTGTTATTGGTTGTCAATTTGATTCATTTTACCTGAAGGCCTCTATGATGTAGGAAGTGGGTGTTGCACCGGCATTAAGGTTGGGTTTCCAGGAAAGGGTGACAGAGGTGCGGGTAACATCAGTGACCTCTGGTTTGGAAGGAGGACTGGGGATCAGGTTTGGGTCAGTAGGTCTGTTTGGCTGGACCGGGACTCCGAACTCTAAATGAAGAACGGGTGAGAACCAGGGAACATGGACTTTATTGCTATTTCCCACTGAGCACAGCATTTCAAAAGGTATTGGATGATTTCAAAAAGGTTTATACTAATTGTTTCAGTTTTAGGTTTACCTTGGACCTCTAAGTAGGCTTTCCATGATGCCTCTCCACTGGGTGTGGAGGCGATGCAGGTGTAGGTGCCAGTGTCACCAAGCTGGAGGAGGAGAAGGGTGGTTCATTTGGTTAAAATGGAAATTATTCAAACGTGTGACACAGACCAACACATAACCTGGCACTACTCTGTTTACCTCTTCCTGTCTCAGTATAACTTGCTTCATAGAGGAAATGAAAGCAGCTGGAAAGGCAAGCGGCAGACAATTCCTAGTCAAATGGAAATTATTTTCACAGGCTCACAGACTAATTGGAGACCTTTTCCTCTATCATTCCCCTGAGTACCAAACATGGACGCTACTGCTCCCTGCAACAGATGTCTTTAATATATATGTTTAAACCTTAATTATTTATACGCTTTTAGATATGATGTTGGGAAAAACGAGGTTCACAGAAATGTTAGATGCCACTTGTTTGTTCAGGGACCAGACTAACAAACACTGTAAAGCACTCAAACGCTTCTCTATCAAGCAAAGCTGAGCATTCACAAACAAGCTTGTTATTTTAATAATTTAGAATGTAATCTGCATAAGAGAGACAATAATGTGGTACATGCACCAAATTAGTACATTGCATTTGTGCAGTAGTTCATGAAAAATAAACTGTTTTCTCTGTTTCTTGGCTCATGACCTAAATTCCTCAACATTTATTTGAAATAAGTCAGACAAGTTTCTGAGATATTGAGAAAGCTAACAGACTAATTAAGTTGGCAAAGGTATACAGAGCATATTGTCACACTGTTGCATGTTTAAAATGTCTGCTCTATCAATGGCAGTCAAAGTCTGAGGGACACTATGCTCATGAATAAGCCAGAAAGATATAAACTGTATGAATAACTGAGATTAACTTGTCAATGACTCTCAATGGATGCATTTATGTAATTGACAGTTTGGTAAAACTCAAAAACAGTGGCTCAAAAGCATTTACATTAAAAAAGGTGTCAGGAAGAAATGACAACTTCATTAATGCAAAGTGTCTGCAGAGTTATTCAGCTACGGCAGGAAAGAGGCTCAGAAGCATCCCCCTGCCTCACACCCAATCTTTCTGCAATCCTGTCACCACAAGGCACGCCAGCGTTCATCAGAATACCTCAGACTGACGTGAACTCTGACCCTGTGATGCTTCCATCTGGAGAACACGTAGGCACCCCCTACTTGTCTTTGCCTAACAGTGTGTTCACCATCACACAGCTTGCCACCTCAAACACACACACATATGCTTGCACACAAAATGACACACAGAACCCACTGTGCTTGCTGACTGACAGGAACTACAGACTGTTCGACTTCACAGACTCCATTTAAAACCCACGACAACTGACTGACAGCCCACTGAAGGCTGGTTGCTGTCAGAGAACACATGCTTTATTTACCAAGCAGCAGGGGTCTGCCCACCACATTATGGATGTAATATGTTCAACTTTGAAGTTTACTTGAATGGATTTAGACATTACAAGCAGCCTCATAGAAAATATTGATCAAAAGCAAAATTTCATTTTTAATTAAACTCCAAATGCAACATAGTGGCACCTGGTGCTGTCTTGCAGGTGTGTATAAAGTGCAAAAGCTTAATACTCAAGTAAAAGTACTAAAGTAATATTATATACATTTTAAGGTACTAGTACTTTAAATTTTAAAGTAGTAGTATAGTGCTAAAATAGAAGTACTGCACAAAGGAAACATTGTGTTACATTGTTAAACAATGTTGAATTTAAAAGTCTGGTCCAGATTAGTTCGACAAAATAGGCAGTAAAGATGGGGACGATTTTAGTCTGTACAGTACTTGAGTAAATATACTTAGTTACTTACCACTACTGTGTTGTATATTTATTAAAAATCTGAGCATGTGCAGGTGTTTTACCTTTGCATAGCGGATCTGCAGTGCACCTGTGTCCAGCTGTTTGATCCTGGAGTCATGTGTAGACACTAAGACTCCATCCTTCCTCCACAGGATAGTGGGGGAGGGGTTGTCTGATGCCACGCAGTTGAGCACCACCGTACCATCCACAGCCACCGTTTGATTGGTTGGGCCCTGTCGGATAACTGGTGGCGGGCGGTCTGACACAACTGTAGAAGAAGGAAGAAGAATGAGTGATTATATGGAAGCAGAAAAAAGGTGGAAGGAGAAAAACTGTGAACTGAGACATAAGGATCAGAGGATTTGGACAATTATAGACAGCTTGTGGTGAAAAATACACAATGTCCAGGAAAATGGTGAGAATCTGACAAACAGAATGTAGCAATGTAAGCATGTTAAAACTGGAATTAGTGGTAGTGGGAGAAGAATTAAATCCAAATTTTAGAACTGGAAGCAATTTTCTAATCATTCAGCAGCAGGAGTCAAACTTAGCCATATAAAAGAAGTGTAATTAAAATTAAATGGCCTCAGATACTTCAGTCCTCTTGCTGCAGCTCTTCCAGATGCCTGGCACTACGCACATTAACGCTCACGGCCAACAATCCCATGGCCCTTCCCCCAACCATAAAACAAGGGAGAAAATACTTGAAAAAAAAATTAAGGCAAAACAGACAACGTTATTAGCATGAGGACGTTTAAACTTCCCCTCCCTCCGTCATAGCCCATGAACCCTGGGTGTTCAACCACTAGACAACAAACAGACCTATAGTGAAGGTCTGTTTGAGAAAAGAGGGGAAGGGGAGGCAAAAGAGGAGACGTAAAAGAGACTTTAATTACACATACCCTATAATTTTTTTTTCATTTGTATTTTCCCTCTACTGTGATTCATCATGTTCCTGCTGTAAGTTGTCTGGCTCCCTCTGATTATTATTATTATTCATAGCACTATTGATAAAAAGTGCTGACAGCCTCACTGATTTACTTGCAAGTTACATTCAGTGGGGAGCAATCAAATTAACACCTAACAGTGTAAAGGCAACACATGATGTATGTCCAGTACGTGTGCACAGATCCTCAGAACCATGCTGCTGTGTAATCTCCGGTCTGCTTTGTCTTTGCTTTTGTGCTGGGGATGGTACAATTACTAAAACACTGTCAGCATGACCTGTAATTACCAGATCTGCCTGCGGAGAAGTGGTGGCCTCAGAGTGGCCTGCTCTTTTTAATAACTATTATTATTATCCAGAGAGCACGACAAAATGAGAGAGAGAGAGAGAGAGAGAGAGAAAGAAGAGGAGAGAGGGACGGGGCACATCGTTGTGGGTCTAAAATGAAGAAGGACATTTGGTAAATTAAGGGATGAGTCTAGGTGTGCTGGAGACAAAATAAGAGGTGCCCAGATCTCTGTGGGAATGGTGGAAATGAAGCCAAGGCTAGTCCACCAGGCTGACAGGGATTGGCTAGTAGAGTAATTAAAGGAGCCAATCCAGACCTCAGCACAAAGCCACAGTCTTCCATCGGTAGACAGCAGCAAGCCAGCCATGGAATACTGAAGGAGACATTAGCCAGCGTGAAGCCAGTGAAGCCAAACACTGAGCCACGGTCTGGGTGCACAGGCACCAGAGAGTCTCTACCTCTGACAGGAACACATTGAACAGGCCAGACCAAACCTCACAAACCTCAGTTTGGATATTAATATGCTCTACAGTATGAGCACAGGGTTGGAGATGAACACCATTACCCGTATGGACCAAGATTATCTGAAATACCAATATTTATCCACTCAACTTTCT
Organism: Helostoma temminkii; assembly: GCA_900302695.1. NCBI lineage: Eukaryota > Metazoa > Chordata > Actinopteri > Anabantiformes > Helostomatidae > Helostoma > Helostoma temminkii. The sequence goes on along the minus strand of OMLM01009205.1, from coordinate 68,425 downwards.
TTCTTGCCTAAGCCTGTTCTATATGCAGAAGCTGTGTTTGGAGAAAAGTTGCTTACCATCAGTGACCTCTAGCAGGGCCTTGGTGATTACGCTGCCAGCGATGTTTAGTGCCTGGCAGCTGTAGTATCCCATGTCTGAGCGTTCGGCATCAGTGATGGTCAGGTCCCCGGTCTGAGATACAGAAAATCGGCTGGAGGGTTGAGGAGGTTGGTAGGAAAAGAGTAAGTTCTGTGGGAGAAGAATACAGATCACATTCAGGCTGATTTTATTTGGCAAGGATATATTAACTGAACACGTTCAAGCTTTTACTGCAGATCGGCACATGCTTGCAACCATCTGTCTTGGGATATCAGTTATCAAGTCAATTATGCCTAGAAAGTAGTTCTTACAAAAGTGCGCTAAAGGACATTTTGAAATGAAACTGTTTATCCAAGTTTATTTTGTTTACCTGACTCCCTTCTCGCTGCCAGAAAATAGCTGGCTGTGGGTTTCCAGTGGCCTCACACTGGAAGGTGACGGTCCTGCCAACCCCAACCACCTGGTTTCTTGGTCTTACCACAAACGCTGGAGGCACTGGAGGACAGCCATGAGAATGGTTAGCCAGTGAATAGACAAACAAGGCATAGTGTATTATTACTTCACAGTTACAAGTGTTCTGGGTAATTTGAATGAAAGATAAAAGTAATTTGCAGCTACGTTATATTCAAATTAAATTAAATTTTAAAACTTTGCATAGAGTGTGCACGACAGAGTATGTTGATCAATTCCAAAATGCAAGCATATTACAGATCCAGTGAATAGAAAAAACAAGGGCTGGTCACATGCCTTATTTGCATAAGCAAGGGCATAGACTATTAAAATTTACATGGAAATGGTGAATAAATTTGAGCCATCTGTCCATGCTGACACTCTCCAATGGTGCAGGGCTCAACCGGGATGTTGTATCTATGCATCTTAATGTCAAATTCCTCCTCATACTAAGTGTGGAGCCATAGCCCAATGTCATTCATGCAGCTCTACAGTGACACTAGGCCTGGCTGGTCTAATAGGCCATCTATGTGAGGAGGCATGTAGAGGTCAAGAGACCAGCCAGTTTACAACTTCAATTCAAAAGGACTCTGGATATGTCCTCAAATGATCATAAATCTGCTTCGTACTTTTCATACAGGGGATGTGTGATGCATAAAGAAAAGCAATCTGAAAACTGTCATTTGAAATACAGACATAATTTGTCCATGACTAAGATGAATTGTTTGGTAATGCATAAAAGGGGAAATAATAGAATGAAATGATGCAGCTTTACCTTGGAGGCCCAAGCTGAGCATATTTTTACCCATTAATGTCCTTTTGTCACTGTTGCCCATGACAACAGAAACATGAGTGCTGATTGGAGGGTGGAGAGGTGAAGGGAGGTGGATGGAGGGGGGGTTGTGACAGCTTCCTGTCTCTGTCAGGGCGGTGAATAGGTGACGGGTGACATTTCAACTTACCAGACATGACTAAAAAGGAAACAAAAACACAACAACAAAAACCCAAAGATGAATAAATAAATAACAAACAGCATGACATAAAGAGAAGAGATAAGGAAAATAACAATGTGATGTCCGTGGGTACAAAAAAACTGTGTTATTGTTCAATGAATACAAGACATGTCACATTTCACCCTTGCTACAAGCCCCTGGGACGACACATGAAAAACAATAATTACCAGGAGTGATCAGGAAGGCATTAAAATGTACACACCACACACAAAAGACAATGAGCTTGAGAACATCTGAACATGAATTTTTAGTGGCGATATGCTCAAGGACGGGAGCTAAATGACAAAAAAGCGCACAGGAAGTACCGTGAAACACACACAGCAGATGTTCTTAGCAAACTTGTGTTTACTTTATCACTTTTTTTTCCAGGTGTTGTGTGAAGGTGAACGTCTTGTACCCTTAATGGGATTTGGAGCACCCCAAGGAACAGATAGATCCCAGTCCCTCAGACACAGCCGGTCCATAAAAACACAAGGTGAATGTTAACTGTCACTCTTTGGCCATAAATCTCCCCTGGCCAATCACTCACCTTATCTAATCTGTCTGTTCCAACGGCTCCCTCTGAAACATAAACGCTGTCAGTCAGGGTAATGACCAACCCCTCCTTCCTCCCCCCACCTATCACTGGCCTTTAAAATGCAGATAAGACTTACATCAAACGCTCCCAGGAAAAGACGCTCGCCGCTAACTGTGTGTGAGAAGCTCTAGATGCACACAAGCACAATAAAACGCTGGGCAACAAATACACAAAGGCCCAGACACACATCCATTCACGTATGTCTAAGCCTTTAATTAGGTAACCCTATCTCTCCCATGCTGCTGTGATCACAGTTGTGAATCTAGAGGCAGAGGTGAGTGTTAAATCTGGACTACTTTATCGTGTGCTTTCTGATAGTTTACAGCGCAGAGGCAAGCTTCTATCAATAAGCCGAGGAAGACACACTGAGCATGTGGCCTCCAGCCCAATAGGAGGCAGGCTACATATCAAAGACGGCAGCAGAGATATTAATGTCTGTTTGAGCCTTGCTGCTGTTCAGTGGCCCTGACATCAACACAAGTGCACGACTGCATGTGGAGGATTGGGCATGATTAATAGTTTCTCCCATTGGGAGGCCTGCAGCATGCTTTAAATGCTCTATGGATTTTGTGTTCTGTATACCAGCTGAAATGTGGTTCTCACAGCTTTGTGTGACAGCAAGTAATACACATTGTGGATCCTTTGGAGGATTAAGACAAATTAAATGCAGATAAACAGAGATCGGTCCTCTATATGGCACCAAGCTAATTTTTTAAGTTCTTCCATTGACTCTCTTTTGACACCAGTTCCAAGTTTCCCTCCAGACCTTTTACGTGGGTTATTAGCAACGCAGCTCTGGGGATTATAATTCCATTCAAGACTTTTCTACGCATAAATCACTGTTAATGACACAAACTTAACCAGCTGAGAAACAAAATAAAACCCTGATTTTCTGTATTTGATCCAAAACAGTCTGAAACCATGTATTTACATTACCAAGTTGAAAGACTACTGGTGAGGTTTAATTAACAAAATACTATAAAAACATTATCTAATCACACCAAACCCAGATCAAATTACCTGTGTCTTATTCTCACATATCTTTAAAAACACACTCCCATGTACAAATACCTTTAGCTAACTTAATAGCTGAACAACCCATCTCACAACTACATTCTCATGTGGCTTAGATTAATGATTTTACGACAAACTCTTAAATACGCCCCGTGACTCGGCCAATTACGTGTTTATTCCATCCATCAGTGAAATATTTTACTTGACACATTTATAAGTCCAAAGGAGGTGTAGCAGCCTGACAAACGTGTGTAAGACAATAATTCACTGATGAAGTTAGTAACGAGAGCAGAGCACACTGACAGAAAAATTGCCCGAGGCGGCACTTCCACAATGTCGACATTGTTCTCCAACAAACTGACCACAGAAGTTGTGAAAATCCCCCTGTGCTCACACAGAGCTGGATTCTTCTCATTAACCATAAAACTCACTTAGAATGACAATACGCTTAATATTGTGAGTCTACATTTCATGCTGCAGTGATAAGCAAACTGAATAATGCTGTTTTTTGTTTTTTTTTTCAAATATGAACTTAATTCAGTTAGTTTTATTGCCCATTTACACATCAGAGTAGATTTAGCAGAACAACTTTATATTAATTCAACTTTGGCCTTAAATATCCGATTACCCACTTTGTGGTGTCGCTCGCTCTGCCAGTAGTTCACTGCCACTGATATTATTTTTTTCAGCTGCTCAGTTATTCTTATCCAGCAGCTTAGCAGTATTGCTATTCTTTCATTCTTTGACCGCTAAACCCACACACTAAACTTCTGCCCCCCCACATTACTGTTGTCTTCCCTACTACAGCGACATCTTACTACCTATACACAGTTTCTGCTACTTAGGCCCGTTTAGACCTACAATTACCCTTCTTTTCTTTCCCTTCCTATGTCCACATCTGTAATTAGGAGCATGTCATTTCCAGGCGTGGGACTGTGGCCTGCTTGTCTTTAATTAGCTGGTTTACTCAATGCCCACATCTTGCCTGGCCTCCTTATGTCCTGGTCTTGCTAAGGCCCAGGGATCTGAAGAGTAGATGGGAATGGTTCTAGGAACTTTGGAGGCACAGGGGTTCAGGCATCAGTCTGATTTAGCTGTGACAGTATGACAAGGAATCTTAGGATTTGTACACCACAATCTTTTCACATGATGTTACAGTCTGAGAAAGCATCTTCCATGTCCTTTAAATGTACCACAGAGGTTGTTCTTTGCTGCAGTGCAATCTTACTTCATGCCTTCCTAACTCTTATAACATGGTGGGTTGAAAGGAACATAATGTATGAAAAGAGAGTCAGTACCTTGCTTCTGCATTCAAGCAACGGGGAGTGGGCCTGAGGTCAAAACATTTCATTTCCACTGAGGACACGGGATGTTTTAGCATTTCAAATATGATCCTAAGCCAGGAGTGCGTATTGAACCAGTGCATCAATGCTGTTCCCTTTAATTAACTAAGCTTTCATCAGGGAGAGCAAAAGAGTGAAAAAAGGCAATAAGACAAATGGATATATTGATGGGTGTATTGGCAGGTGTGCCTAATCTTGCTCTCAAACCCATCTAAAGATTGCTGTCTTGTGGAGAAAATTAAGAAATAATTGCAAAGGGTAGTCATGTGAAGATTCAGAATGCGTGTTTGTGGGTGGGGGTTGGCAGGGAAACGGGATTGCCTTGTCTCTTTATATTTCTGCTGTGCTGACTGCTGGGAGTGACATTAATATGACTGACCTCACCACAGAAACCCCTCTCCCACTATATCCTCATCACCCCCAGCCCCAATTCCCAACTCGTTCTGCATCACTGGTGAGCCGCCACTAAGACTAACACACTCACTGTCCTTTCATCCAATCCCCATCAACCTTGCACTGAGCCTCCTCCTCCTTGCCTCCCTTCTTCCCTCACCCGACTCCCAACATTCCCATTAGTTTGGCGTTAAATGGTCCCTGTGTTCCTCTGATTCTCAGGAGGGTTTGGGGGTGATCCCAGCCCCCATTTGCTCTGAATGGTTTCTTTCTGAATAGTCACACTCTGTGACCAGCTGCTTTATATTCCAACTGTGTTAATAAGACGTCCAATGGAGAGGCCCACAGGAGACTCAGATATTCCATAGATTCACAAATAGTACTGTATATCTTAAAACATGAAGGAAGACAGGCCTCTGGAGAAATGCCACTTGTATGGGGCAAATGAAATCGATTGCTGTTGAGCTCCCATGTGCCCAGCTCTACAGCTGTTATGGATTTTTGCGTTTCTTTTTATCTGAAATCAATTAGCTAATTGAGAGAGAATAGTTGAAAGTGATGACCATGTAGTAGTAAAGCTGAAGGTTATTATTGCAATGTGGCTGGGTTAAATTGCACTGGAGTCCAGCTACACAATCACCCAAAATGGAAATGAATTTATAATCACTGTCCAAGGAGCTGTAAATGAAATATTTGGATAACAATGAAAATGATTCTTACCGTGGACGGTGAGCGTGGCCGATGCCTCTGCCTTGCCCACCATGTTCTCTGCCACGCAGGTGTAGGAGCCTACGTCGGCTGAAGTCAGACGGCGGATCTTTAGGGTGTGGTCCTCACGAATTTCATATCTGGATTAAAAGGGGATTCATGTGTCAAATGTTGTGAAACGCACAAAAACACTGCACACATAGACACACACAATGCAACTTGAGTCAGCGCGAGTGATTCAGGTATTGTGTGATGAAACAGGACCAGTTGGTGAGTCACACCTTCCTTTGGGCAGGTCACCATCATCTTTCCTCCAGCGTACGGTGGGAACTGGGTCGCCGCGAGCCTCGCACCTGAACTCCACACTTTGGTCCACCAACACCACCTGGCTGCTTGGGCGTCGTACAAAGCTGGGGCGCTCTGTGAGGATAGAAATCACAGATCAGACACCTTGGATGATATTTTCTTTAAGCCAGAGTCATAAAGTCTGTGTAGCAGTGGAGCCTTATGTTAGTAGAGTGAAAATTACGCTGAATATTGAACTATACCGAGCGCAAAAGGAGCTTAATGTAAACCATTTCCTTTTCAGTCCTGAGAGATATCTTGGAATAAAAAATTAATAATGTAAAATAAAATCTACATTTTAAGGAATGCATAAATTGTGGGATAAGACACTAAATTACCCAAAGACTTTGTACTACCCTCTCTGTCCATTTAATCCAGATTTGGTCCCAAAATTGCATCATCTCAGGTTAACCAAGGCACTTTCACGGTTTATTTTTATATTCTCTCAGGCTAATTAATAAAATAATTGCTCTCAACACATTCTGCTCCAAAAACTAACCAGTGTGGTTTATGATAAAGATTCTTGTTTCTAATACTGAGCAAAGAAACACAGAAAAGGTAGGAGGAGCCAGTTTGTTTATGTCCTGAGAGTGAGATATCAGTGTAATTATTTATATGTAGCAAACTAGATCTGTTGTTGTTCCTACTGACAGATTATAAAGGGTCTCTGAGGAAAAAGAGCTGGAGGAAGTGAAAAAGCTGGTGATAAAATCAGGAGTCTGGACATGATCTCTGCTTGGGACGCAGGAGAGCTTCGGGGTCAGAGGTCACTCATGGCAAAATAAGGTGCAGCTGGGCCGACAAGAAAAGCTGCTGGGGTCGGTGTGGGATTCATATTTAAGTGTGAGATTGGAGGTCATCTCACACTCTATCTGATAAAGGTCAGTGACACCATTTAGTTCCCTGGGAGATAGACAATCAAAGCCTAACATCTGGATTCTGTTTCCCACTGAAGACAAACAGAAAAAAAATGTGCGTGGGTGTGTTTGTGGCCTGTTTGTGGATAGCCAGGGTAGAGTAGGCATCAGTTTGAGGTAGAAAATAGAGAAAAAGGGGTTAATTACCAAGCACTGTAAGTTCAGCTATTTCACTTTCACGTTCTCCAACCATGTTTGTGCCGACACACACGTATTTTCCAGCGTCGCTCTTCCGGGCGTTTGTGATCATCAGCTTTCCTCCACGTATCTGAGGGCATAGAAGAGGTGAGAGGCTAAACATGGACTAGAAAAGTGGCAATATTAGAATCAGAGAGACGGGACCTGAGGATGACACAGAAAACAGAAAACAGCATAGCTACATTACGAAACACTTCCTGACACTCTCAAGAACGCCTGCAAGTGTTTACTCTTACCAAAAGGCTATTACAACACCATGATAAAATGAATTGGTGCTACAGATGTTTTATTAGCTCTCTGAGCTTACAGGCACCAACTGGACTGCTTTATCTCTCGAGCTGTTTTGTGCTAGAAGTCTAAATCACTTTGAGTCTGCTTGTTCCTCCTCAAGGTAAGCTGAGCCAAAGAACACTTTCCCAGTCCAACACAACCACAGGTCTCTGAGGGAACACCTGAGGCACTGTAGGACTGTGAGCACTTTTCCAGTCACCTCAAAGAGCTCCAAGAAGTTTAGTCCACGATTGTGAGTGGAATGTTTTAAAGAATAGGTTTCTAGGATTTTTTTTGTTTGCAAGCAGCTACAAGTGAGTCCACATGAACAGCACACACACACCCAGCGGAGAGTGAGTGTGTTTGTCCAGGTGATTGTCATGTCTGTTATTTCCCAGGGCTTTGATTACAGGCCAGAGGAGGTGTTTTGTTCTCAGAAAGGCAACCCAGGCCCCAGTGCAGGCCCCTGAGCCCTTCTCTCCACTGACAACAGCACCAGTCAGCACAGACACAGACAATAGCACGGTGCACCAATGGTCTCTGTGGGTTGACGGAGCTTAACGTTTTAGAAGGACACATCAGGACCACCACCTGCAAGCATGTAACTGATATCCTCATTAGAGGACCACTGACAGAGAACCTGAGACACCGTACTGCAAAACTCCTCTTTCCCTGACACTAGCACGTTAAACTCAAGCCCTCCTGAGTACAGTACATGTGAGCAAATCCACATCACTGAACTTCACATACCAGTACAGACTAGTTCTCATCCTTCCACACGATGAACAAATTTCAAACTGTGCGAATATTTTAGCTTTTATAAAGTAGCCAGGGAAAGTCTAAGATTGTTGAAGGGAAATCGTGTAGCTGGACACATTCTTCTGGTTCTGAGGAATTCCTTAGCCATTCACACTTGCTAAATATTCATGGCAAAGCAGGAGGTAAAGCAATGTAAAGAGGCTGTGGAAGACTGGCTTATTTAGAGCACCCTGTGGTGCTGGAAGGGTTTGAAGTATCATTATGTTACTGTTTGTTTGAGGAAAGGCTTAACAGCTAAAACACTGTGACACTCACAAAGGCCCAAGGTCAGGGCAGACCATACAGCACAGAAAGAGGGGGGTGTACTGTTGGTTCCACAGGGCATTGACATGAGGATCCACTTAAGGGCCCGTCCACTCTGTACATATTCTTACCTCCGTGTGCATGTGGCAGTTTCCCATTCTCCACAGGCATATTTGGAGTGCCAGAGCAGCAGGGACTCTAAGAGCTGGCTAAAATAAATGAATGCAGCAGAGGCACTTTTTTTTTCTCCTCTGCATGCATATCCTCTCAACACAACGCACAGTGGAGCACACAGGCTGCTGAAAGCCTCAACAATCTGACCATTATTCTTGCATTACGGGGAGATGGCTCTATCCTGTTGCCTTTTGTCTCATGTCATTTGGCAATGCTGATAATGCGAAAGCCCCCATTGAGCATGCACTCTGTTGGTATTCAGTTCATTTCCAGGCTGATAATTACCCACAACTACTGCACAAAAGGAGAAGGACAATATGCTACATTTTGGGTGTTTATGATGCCGCAGACAGATTCTTACTCTCTGCCCACAATGGTCCAGCATTTTTTTTCTGCTTATTTACCCTTTCCTCATTGTTACTGAAAAAACGTTTTGACACAGCTAAGAGGAATGTGGCCAGCTGTTGTTAGTGGCACAGCAGCATTACTGGGTAATAGACCTACCTCAATTTTTATGACTCAGTGGGAAACTTTTCACAACTGCCCCACATGAAGTCATGAATATATGCGAGACAGTGCACAGTATGTCGTTGGTGTTTACACGCAGCTGACTAAAATAGATAGATGCTCTCTGATGTGTCTTCCCCTGTGTAGTTCACTCCCTCCTCTTTATGTTGCACAACCAAAGCCCAGTCAACCCATCCCAGTAAAGTGCAGCGCAGAGAGAAAATCCCCACTGCAGGTGGTTTGAGACTTTGCTCTGATCACCAGTGATCACCAAGGAGACTGCACGTTTCAGCAGGTTGGAACGGACCGACCCAAACACAGCAATGCAGGCTGCATGAGGGGGCCTTTGACGAGCTCAGCTGTTCATCACATTATAAAGATTCCACCCTTTGCTTTCTTCTCTACATCTTATAATAACCCTGACCAAATTTACTGCACCATAAAACAAATTCTGGACACCAACCCATGATCATTCCATTTCTTATAAAACTTGATCTGTTTTGGACAAACAAAGGACATCACCCAGACTCCCATCTGTCACCACAGTTGATTACACATACTTAGATGGTTATACATGACGTCTAGAACTACTTTTAAAGTGGTCATTTGGGAACACTCAAGAGCGTGAGGTTTTGTGCTTGACAGGAAGTTTGGTGAGCAACACCAGCTGGTCTGTACCATGCTGTTAAGTCTACCAGACCCAAAACTGCTGCAGGCTAGTAGGACACAACTCTGAGTCATTTATCCGGCAGTGCTGTGTCAGTCACTAAACGATTTCACCAACTAGAGTTCAAAATCACATATTAGGTAATGTGAATGAGTGCTAACATGCAGAAATAATGCGTGGAAGTTTGTGTGTGTGTGTTTTGTACTCAGTGTGGCTAAACTATAATTATGGGAAAGGTCATGTGTACGAGAGCCACGCTATGTCCTCAGAAAACCTCAGATTTAACACTGTAATTAACAGCATGAGATAGTTTCTTAAAAGGTGATGAACAAAAGTGAAAAGGCAAATAAAATAATGCCTATTTTTATTTTAAAGATGAAAGATGAAAAGTCCAACACTACCAATTTTTAACATGAGTGCAAGAGAGAACAAAGTGTTGCATGTTACTGACTACTTATTTGTACACAGATAAGTGGTCATACAAAATATATGGATGATCGGAAAGTGGAAATAAAACAAGACAGAACGACCAGTTCCTCCCAGGCTATGAGGGTTCAGGATGTGGGAACAAGGTTTCATGCTTATCAGTGACTATTGACTAAACTCAGGGACAGATATGATTTGATTCTCTTTAAACTAGATTATACGCTTGTTTCTTTCAATTATGCTGCTCAGCGGCCAGACACAGACTCTTAATCTTCTGCCTTTGCAGCTTAGAAAAAAAAAGGGTGGGGGGACGAGAAAAAACGCTTGCACTGTTTGGGAGTTAGAATAGTGACCAAAGCAAAATGTATCCAACTGGCCCTTTCTGAGCAACACTGTGTTTAGTCTTGCACAGTTCTGCCTTGAAGACAGCCTGCAGTGATAAATCACTGTTTTGACTTCCACAGTAATGAAAATGTATTGTGCACAAGTAGCCCAGGATGGATTTGAACACTACACTAGACATACAGACTAGTGCATCTTTATCAGTACCCTGCATTTATTATCTGGGGAAGGCTTGATTTTCCATGACAATACTGTATAATTCGCCATCATCAGCACTCTGGGCTCATCTTACTGCTCAACAACTGCAGCCAGAACCTTAAAACCTCACCAGCCAGACTGTGAAAATGGGATCCAGACCCAGTGCTAACTGCTCCCCCTTCACAACCTGCTTGTGTTAGCAGAGTGCCGAGTGCTTTTACTCCCATAAAGTACACATCCAATCATTATAATCAAATCTAGAATTCTCCCCCTGTTCAAGGAAAACAACTACGGACACAAATGTGTTTAGTTGAATAAGTTTGAGTTTTATTCAGGATGGATCTTTAGTCAGCAAGCGTGTAGAGCTGAGTAAGACTGCAGTGCTGGTTGTGCTGTTGTTTTAATTAAATCTGAATCATTTGTGGTTTGGATGTAAACAAAATGTTGGACTCTGCAGGTGGTGCTGCTGAGTACAACTTTCCCAGTTTTTTTCTCACCTGATCTATGCCGGACAATCAATGCACTGCTGCTGAATAATGGAGCAAGACCAATTCTCAAACTCAGTATTTAAAGGTTGTAGCCACCAAACTTGGTAGCTGTTTTGGTTGCTTTTGCTTTATCAATTGCTGTATGTGAATAATGAGACAAAGAAATCAATCTTTCCATACTGAAGCAGCTGTAATGACTTGACCTGCCTTGCAGGGTCATTCTATCTCATACATGTAAACATGTCTTCAGGCATCAATACATGGGGCAACGTGTGAGCAATAGCACTATTTAAAAAGGCTACTTACAGTGATCCTCTCATCTCTGTCGTCAATATTTACTCCGTCCTTTTTCCATGATATTGTGGGTTCAGGATGTCCACGTGGAGGCTGACACTCCAGGACTGCTGGCTCTCCCGCTGCCACAATCACATCTGCAGGGTTTTGTCTGAAGTCGTCACGTAGAACTGCAAGCAAACAGAAGGAGGAAAAAAAACATTAAGCTGGGGCCATGTTTGTGAAGCTGAAAATAGATGGTAAAATAGCAGCCAAGATGTTACACACATCAGCTACATATCACAACTGATTAGTTATGACTAAAAAAAACATGTATGTGTGGTAGAGTATAGTGTGCAGTGGCTGTTTTTAATAGAATTTCAGGTAACCTCATATGCACTACTGTTAAAAAGTTTGGAGTCACTTTTGTTTTCCTTGAAAACATAGATGTAAATCAGTTTTCAGACGGCCACTAAGCATTTAAAATTGCTAAACATAATGTGCCGCTGGAACACAGGACTAAAGTTTCCTGTGAACCTACTGTATGTAGATGTTCCACCGAGGGGCTACGACAGTCACTTACATCACTGTCTACACAGCTTTTCTTTCACACACAAGGACATTTTTAAGTGACCTTAAACATTTAAACGGCAGCGCATTCAAACCCATCAACATCTTTAATAGCAGTGACCTTCCTCTGTGCTGATGGAACCACACACAATCACGCACACACACAAGCTTCAGGATATGCATCCATCATCGCTTCTTCATCTCTCTCAGATGCTCCATATTTACATCCCCTGCTTGCAGTTCCATGACATCCTGATAGAGATGAAACTCTTCATTAGATCCAATCTACCACTGCTGCCTTTGAAAGGACTTTGGTTGGATACGATTCTTATTTGCATTGATTTTCTCTAGATGTGCTGTAGAGAAAGTTGACACGGTGATGGATTTTCATTATTCAGAGGTAAGAGGTCCATAGTTTCTCATTCTTTAGTCTAATATGCCCGTGCAGATTTGATACTGAATAGACGTAGACGTAATAGAAGTTTTAAAGAGATTAACCAAACAGTTCTGATTTCTATTTGGAGCCGAATGCAAAATTACAAACCCTTTCTCACCTGTAATCATTTGTCTTAGCATGCCTGTCTAATCAGAATATCACATCAATATCAATAGTGAGCGCTACAAAGCAGATCAGCGCATAGCTATTTTCTGAGCAGCAGAGGGACATCTCATCTCCGGACTCTCTGGAGGTTTATTGAAAGGGGAGAAAGTAATGAAAAAGCAACAAGCTCCCTTCTGCAGACAGCGTGCCAGTAATCATTTTCCCAGCTCCACTGCATACACGTATAAAAACACATGAAAACAGAGCTTGTAAATTTCTGCTTGAAATTCAGGCCACACACAAAGTATGTAAGGTCAGGGCAGCGTGTTCATGTGTATTGTAATCCTTTTGTATGCATGGAAAAGTAATGGGAATGTATGCTAGTGAGTTATTTTGTCTGTGTTTTGGGGATACAGCTAAGCTTTTCTCGTCTATTATCTCACGCTCCTCAGCTTGCTCTAAAGTCACCTCAGTCACAGATCAAAGTCAGGCTCACCCCAGGACCCCTCACCTACTGACTGCCAACAAATTCCTGACTAAAACCCTTAAGCACTTAATTGGTCAGCGTAGAGTCCAGATACTGCCCTCTGCTTCTTGTAACGTGGAGTGGGAATCCAATCCAACAGTAGGAACCTGTGCAGTAATAGTTTCCCCAGTCTTTTGCTGCGTAATCACACCCGCGCATTTCCAGCTGTAACATGACCTAGACATATTTCTTAAGGATTAGAAAAGCATTTAAGCGCTCATTAGATATTTTTAGACTCGTATGCTACTGGTACCAGTAATGGGAGACACATAGATACTGAATGTGAAGTCTGCTGGATAATGATTGTATGTGACTGTCAATTTTCTATCTTCACTGCGATCTAACTCAAACTCGGCAGTGCAGCTGTGTGGCCACTGAGCTCATTTGGTGCAGTTAAAAGCACATACAGACATCGAGGAATGCAAATGTAAACACTTAGCATCCTATCCATTAGCACACCAGCTCCATCTGAAGAAACAAGGCCCACTGCTAACAGCAAGGTCAACCTGTCCTGAAGAGGGTTATTGTACAAGCCAGCCTTGAGAATCAGCTTTTGTTCAGATAATATGCAGAAAACATCTCTGCTTATCCAGTTGATCAAGAGTGTGTACACTTATAAACTACAAAATAAAGTCGTTTTTTCCTGCATGGCTACTACAGAGCCTGTGATAAACACTTGCGTGAGTATTTGTATGTGATATTAAGTGCACCTCATCTCTTCTCAGTGGGTCTCTACTTCCCCTGCTGTTTTCACTCTTAACTCTTTCAGTTAACATGCATCTGTCCCTCTGGAAAATAAAAGGGATGTGTACAGTAGGGGGGAAAGAGGGAAAGAGGGAGGCTGTATTGACTAGTTGGAGGCCCAAGGGAGAGCTGGCATCATCTAGTGTTTACACCAACAGCGCAATGACCTCTAACCTTCCTCAACAGCACTCACTCTCCCACCTTTCTGCCCTCTCCTCTCCTCCAAACTAACACCTCTTTGTTATAAACACAGCTGAGTGCAGCTCTGCAGACAGCCCCGAAACATCTGCGCAGTGGAAAACAAAGTCCTCAGGGATGAAGGTAGAGTGAGCTAAAGGGAGACAGATGCAGCCAGACAGACAGACTCAAATCTGGATGGGGTACAAAGCCCCAACTCTTCCGCCAGAAGCCCTGTAAGATCCGGAGCTGTGGTAGAATCACTTGCCTCTAGGCCCTGTGTTTTAAATAAGACATCCAGTATCACTCCTTCCTGTATTTATTCTGTAAAAGGCCTTGCTCACCTGTACTTCTTAGTTCTCCTGTTCTGAGACCCAGAATCTGGTAAAAAAAATGAGCTATAGAGACTCTCATGCTGTGAGCTGCCCTGTAAATGTGAGTGTGGTGTGGTCTGTGTCTGTGTTTGGGATAATGAGTCTACTCTACCATTCTGTCTCTCTAGTGAGCCTGCAGCTGTCCCCTAACAGATAATATTTCCTGCAATGTTAACAGGGAGGCAAAACACAATGCAAGTGTGTGTTTGTGTGTCTACACAGAGATTTTCAGTTTGTGGCTTAATAGGTGGAAACGATCCAAAGTCACAGGTCCCAGCACGAAGACGCCTTTTTGTCTGTCCTGGATTTGCTCAAATACGCTGATGATGTGATGACATAGAGTGAATACCCAGACCAGGACAGATATCAATAGGCTTTGTCAAGGTAAAGAGATTAATTCTGCATAGCATTTCCCTTTTTTCAGTAAGCTAAAAATAAAACATCCTTTCTCATCTGGCTAACATGCCTCACTGCAAGACAAACAGCTGACTGTGCATAAAACAACCATATCTATCAGAGCAGAGGTTTGGGCCTCATGGGTCCTGCCAATCCAAGTCTAACCACACTATACTGCACTGTATGATAAATCCCTGCCTAGGTCTACAGTAGCAAACACAATTAGCCGTCATCATTTCTTACATCCAAACCCTCCTTTAAAGGTCAGCAGAGATGGCTGCTCTCAGCTCTGAAAAGACTCGGGTTCATCACCCCCAAAGATGATCCCCCGTCCACCCACACACTCGTACACACATGCAGGCTCGCAGGCTCTCGTGCACGCTTTTCCTCAGGAAATTGAAAACAGATGTTTAAATGTCAAATTAAAATGAGATTCCCGTGCTGCCCCTCCAACATTAATGAAAATGAAGACTTAATGCCACACACAAGTCTGGGTGGGAAGATCAGATGAGCTTTGTTCTGAGGAAATTAAACCAAGTACAACAAGCTTCCCTGCAAATCTCTGAAAGGATACAAAGAAGGAAAAAAAACAGACCCACAAGGGCATTAAAGATTCATCAGATCAGAAGGTACCCACAGTCAGACACAGAGCACAGCGTGGGTCTTGCCTTTGGCTTTGGATTCTTCCTTGAAACAGAATGGACATGGCAGCCCCCATAAGGGAAGCAGAATGAATGATATCAGCAGGGAAAGAGAGGATGAGGAACAGCAGAAACAAGGGAAAATGAGAATCTGCACCATTTAATGGAAGACAATCAGTCAGACCCATGTTTCCTGAACAAGTTGGCTCTATTTGCTTCACAACCTGGTCAAATATCATCAAATATTACCTTAGGACACATGGTAGGGAAAAATATGCAGTTAAATAGACACTGAAAAAATATAAACGACTAAGCAGCTCCAGATGTTCACTGTAACCATTAAAAGCCGCAGTAGAAACAGCTCTTCTATTCCTTCCACTTTCATTTTCTCAACACTAATTTCAAAGTCTCTTGTGACAAGTTAATGTCCAAATATCAGCTAAATATAAACTGGACAAAACGTCAAAAACAGGGATGTTTCAATTATTTATGTAAAGAAAATTCACATATTCATGTGTTGAAATCTGCCCCATTCACGTCACATGTCAGATTTATATGTATTAAAATAGGGCTTACATTGGATCAGCTTCCTCGCAAATCTGTTTCTACTTACTGTACAACATAATTCCTCTGCCCCTTCATGGGTGTTGTTTATGCCATAAGGAAAATTCTGCCTTATTCAGAGTGCAGCTCAGTTGTGTGCTAAGCCCTTCCATATTGATGCTCTTCACTTCGCCTCCAGCTCTGTCCTGTGGGACCAACACCTCTCATTCTCTCCAACTATATCACTAAATTTCTCTCTCCCCTCCGAGCATTTGACCCCTCTCTCCTACCTCTCTCTCAGCTCACACACAAACTGAGCAGCTTACATCAAAGACAGACTCATAGTGCTAGTGTGTTAATCCATGCCACTTTATTGCCAGCGCAGTTGCAGGTGGGTTTCTGTGCTAGTAGTGTGTGTACAGTGTGTGTGTGTAGGGTTGCCTCCCTCATCTCACCCTCCTGCTCCTCCTCCTCCTCCTCCTCATTCCCTCGTTACTCCTCAACTCAACCACAAGAGAGATGAGATTGGACACGCAGACTCCCCTTTCTCTCGTTCCTCAGTTCTGAGCTCATGCTATTCGCCATTCCAATCCTGCTGCACGTACTGTAAGCTGCACTGAGCATGCTCATAATACTGTCCGGGATAGGTGAATATAGATCCGAACTTTACAGCAATGCACACATACGCTAAAACAGAGAAAACTGTTGTAAATAGCAGCTGACATTAAAACAAAGAGTTTTAAAGATATATTTTATTTTCAAATTTCAATTACATGTTTCAAATATCTGTTCTGTTTTGCTCTCTAGGCAACTGTGACATTCAACATGAGGTCACATCTGTGGTCAAACTGGTGAAAAATGCTTAACAGAGCATGGTTGACCGCAAGACACCTTGTGTACACCCGTAAATATGTCAACAAGAGCAGACAGACCATTACCCAACTGGCCTTTGGGGTTTGCACCTGCACACCATGAATGCCATGAGGTCATCCTCCTGAATCATGTCACCGAACAGAGACAGGATGTCCCGACTGACTCCTATAAACACTCAGAGCCTGAACAATAAACTGTTTGAGTCCATTAGTAAATAAACAAAACTCAGACGTATATGCGCCTGTCAACATGTCTCAAATTGTTTTAGTTGCTGCGGAAGAAAAATTGGAAAAAATGAGATACAGTTTGAAGACATTTCATGAGTTGGAGATCTGATGAGACAGCCGAAAGCGTTTTGATCAACCCCCACAGAATGAGCAGCACATGTGCTACAAACTGAGATTCGAGCCCTGACGCTGAATTCTTCAGCCAACTTAACGTACTTGCAGATAAATTGGTGTCTGTGTTGATAAAGGTTGAAACGAAACGGGTGCTTCAGCTGTTTCATTGCCAGTGTTGCTTGTTCATGTTTGTCCACCAGGGAGAACTGCAGCTCCCAGTGGCATCACATTAATGAGCTGACACACTGCCTGTTCACTGACCGCTGCCGAGCAGACTGAGTGTTTGTGAAAGAGTCAGTGACACAGTTCTAGCAAATAAATGAAAAACAGCCCAATAATTTTCTCCTTTGTCAGTATATTGCTAACAGATGCTATAAAATGCATGCTTGCAGTTTACTAGCCATGAAGCTAGATGTAGATATGCTACGGCTTGTTAGCGGAAGACGTCAGCTGTTAATGTAACGATCTACCCTTTTACTGTGTCTGTACTGGTCTAGATACGGACATTTCTGGTTATTAGTCTTATAAAAAAAGGGAAACAGGAAGGAGGTGTTTTTTTGTTACAATAATGAACAAAGATAATAAACTGTATGTTTTAACTTTCAAATGTCAAACTTGGAGTCGATCTTGATGCTGTTTTTAAAATATTGTTTTTCAAATATGCTTCAGTAGTTATCTTACTGTGGAGAGGTGCTGGTGATGTCTGCTTTGAAGTCAAAGATATTGGCTTGCAAAAGTTTTTGAGTGAAGTTTGCCCTTCTAACCATGAAGAGAATCTCAATGATTTCTGCTTGATTACTAAGTTTTGCAGCCTCTTATTTACCGTAATTTGATAATGATTAATACCTGAAGGGTGTACAGAGTGTGGCAGAGCATAGCAGGTGGTAGAGGAGCATAATGGAGCGTGGAGAGGGAGAGCTGGGCAGAGCAGATTGAATTGATTGCAGATCTCATACTAGGGCTAGCTTATGTCAGCTTCTAGTAGAGATATGTAGGGTACCATGTAGGGAAATGAATTAGGCTCTCCCTACTGGTGTAAATGAGTGAAGCAGAGGTAAAGTGAGGAGGATAAGGGCATTTGCACTGTGCTGAACTATGTGATTGCAGTTCATGCCTGGCACTGGGGGGCAGGCCTTTCAGTGGCACAGCGGAGGGCATGTCTGCACTTGTTGTGGCCCTGAGAGGCTGCCGAGACCTGAACACAGAGGGTTCAGTTTCAGCACTTCATCCTTTGTGTTACACGCTTTTGCAAACATATGTAGACCTCTTGCACATTAGTATCTAGCAGCAATTATGTCCGTACATAAAGCAACACAAACATGTGCACACACATACACCACATAAAGGAAGCCCTGCCCCACATCTACGCAGACAGAGAGGCCATTGAGTGCGTGTGTTTGTTTAAACGGTCATAAGTCTTCTCGTCAGGCCTGGAGAGAGAGAGAGAGAGAGAGAGAGAGGCGGCGTTTGGCGAACACGGCGAAAGGCACAGAGGGCAGCAGGGGTGCACGTTCATGTGAGTGACTGAGTGAGTGAGTGACTTGGCACCTCATAGTTCAATAAACAGTGCCTGTTTGATTGGAGTGCTGGGTGAGCAGGAGTTGGACTAAAATAATACTGTTCCGAGAGCTGGAGCTGCACAGACAGGAATGTTGGAGAAAACCCACAGCTTCAGAACCAAAAGTGTTAACTGGAATCCAATAAAAGCCTAATAGGAACACCCACCATCACTATGCAACTGTGTAATACTGTATCACATTTATGTTTAATGACAGAAAAACATTGCCACTTGTGCATTTTTCATTGTTTGACAGATCGACCTGAAGATAAAGGTGATTTCAAAGCCATCTTGATTCTCAGCGAGATCCTTTTACCTGTTGTGGAAACGCAGGATCGGGTATCATGGTTACTAAAGTTGTCTGAAGTTGAAGTTGTCTCATTAGGAGCTGGCCAGGTTAAATAAAATAATCCGTTTACACAGGGTAGAGCTGATGCCAATGGAATTCTTTCTCTTTCCACTCTCAAAATGCGTATTTTCACAATGCAGTAAAATAATAACAATGGAGATAAAATGTGAGAAGCAAGTAAAGAATTTACATTACCCTCGTTTAGCAATGCAGGCTTGACTGGGCTGTTCTTTTAAGTAGAAAGATGTAAACTATACGGGTAAAACCTGCCTTCAGTGTTGTAAATCTTGTCTATAGTTGGACCACTACTCCCTCAGGATGAGGAGGAACTGAGAACCCCGGTAACCTAGCCCTCACCACTCACTGTACAGCCTCGAGCATGAAGCTCTCTGCAAAACGACACAAAGGAGCAGATGTAACACTATCAGACACACAAACATGGACACCTGTACAGTCTGCTCTCTCATTCTCTGCCTCTTTCTCCCTCTCACACACAACACAGACAGAGGGGATTGGGACCTGTTCACACGATTTTGGCCCTTTGTTAACCGCGCCAAGGGAATATCGTGCTTCATGCATACATGTACATATATAACATGCAGCAAACACAATGTGGCTCCATTAAGGGAGGTACTGAAAGCCTTAGGAGGATAATTTAGTCAAAGTATTTTGCAATTTCTGCACTCTTTTTGTTACACTTTGGTTTTAACTATCTTTTTGCATGCAGTGAGTGTTATTATAAATCTGTGATTGACAGACATTTGAGGAAGTGTTTTCCTAACAAGTGTTTCTCTTTAAGGACCTTGCTGCAAATATTTCCATTGGAACTGCACTCAAGTGTAGAAATAATTGTGCAAACAGCTGACAGTGTGTCTTGGATTACCCAGAGTAATGGGGACGCTGATTCTGGAGAGAGATGTTGGTGTTGAATTTTTAAACCAAATTATTTACACTTTATTTGTGTTGGGAGGAAGAAACCTGTGGCTGAGCATCTCTATTCTACCTTTTACTTCCTCTTTCTTTACATTTCTCTCTCAGTGCTGTTCTGCCTCCTCTGCCTGTGCTTAGCGTTTCACTGTTTCTGTGCTAGCCCGAGTCTTCACAGCGTAATAGGATTTTACACACAGCACAGAACTGTGAGAATATGCAGATTGCACATTTGTCACCACAGAATGCTCATTACAGTAAATCCCTTTACCTCCAGAAAAGCAGGTGTAAACATGCCAAGAGCTGTGGAGCATCGTTATCCACTTGTGCCTAAATCCTGCTACGTGTTTTACACAGCTCAGTTCACATTGTGTCAGTTATGTTTGCTGACAATATCTTGCTGTGAGCTGCTCTCCCATCTGTGTGGCCCATAGGCTAACCCTCTCCCAGCATCTGCAATGATGAGGGCCTTATTAAAACAATCTCCCCAATTAACATTCCTGGACCCTGGAGCCCCACTGGCCCTCCCTCTGGACCTGTTCCACTGCTCCTCCAGATCAGACCCCTTCTCAGCTATAGGATGACAAAGACTCTGTAGGATCCTAGACCAGCCATAGGTCCTTTGAATGGGACCAGACTGAGAGGGGGATGTGAGGCAACTTGTTTTCTTCCTGGGAAACCAAAATCGTTTTTTAAATGTGTGTTTGTTTGCATGTTCATCTGTGCATCTGTGTGTGTGTGTGTGTGTGTGTGTGTGTGTGTGTGTGTGAGGGAAAGATAATGAGGCAGAGAAAGGGAAGAGAGAAAAGTGGATATATGACTTAGCACCAGTGAGGGCGGCACAGTCATCACTGCTGCTCCTAATTTGATGTGACGCGCAATGATGTGGGCTCATTTGTGCAGGGTGGACTGATCATGATCCTGGGAATGAGGGGTACAGTAAGAGGAGCTTGTCAGTTAGCTAACACATGCCATGTTGGAAATTACATCCATAAACACAACACGCTTACCCGCAGAGTGATATTTGACCTGCTGCGCACCCTCATCTGAGCATTTTGGAACATTAACATTAACTAAAAAAATTTTATGCATCTATTAATGTGAGATTTTGAGACCAGATAACAGGATGTTTCCCAGTCTCTTGCTCACCTTCCTAAAACAAAGAAATATGATCAGCAAACAACAGAGAGTGATAGAGTGTTATTCTATAGCAGTGCTATGCAAACAGAACCACGACGGGAGAAATGAAATCCTGATGTGGAGCTAGACGTGGGATGGTCCACACGGACTCTGGATTTGGCTTTCCTTCATGTCTGCGATGATGAAATTCAAAAACGTTCACAGCTTCTGCTCGTCCTTTTGCTCAGCTGGCCTTTTAAGTGGTTAATGAACAACTTCCACTGCTACATCTCAGAGTACGGCAGGGCCTGATGAATCCTGGAAAGGCAGGCGTGTTTGCTTGTGTTTTAGTTCTCTCTGGTGACTATGCTGTTCATTGTTTGGGTTGCACCTTATTAATGCTTCCTTAATTAGATCCAGTGGACGTGTAGTTTGTGGACGTCTCTGTAGTATTTGTCAAACAAACTAATTCAAAGCAGAGACGCTAGAAGCCTGCCTTTTATCTTAAATTGGTGTAATGGAAATCTTAGAGGAATACTTTGTTTCCAGGAGTGAGCGGCTGTTGTAGAAAACAGTGCGTGTTGGCCAGGACAGGAACATAAACTAGGATTACATCAGCGGCTGTTGCAGAGGAGTAATATGATAGTGGCTGTATGAAGGGGAAACAGGCAGGCACAGAAGAAAATTGGGAAGGAAAAGAAACACACACAAGGGGATCCAGTGTAACGTTACAGTAGATCCCTCAGCGTTTCGTCATGGCCACTTTCATTTTCACCATGCTGATCCCCCTCCAATCACTTTACCAGGCACAGGGGAGACAGGGGAGAGAGGGAAGGAAGGAAGGCGACTGACAAAAAGAGGAAAAGGCTTTAGAGGTTAAGTAAAAGTGTGGAGGTGGGGGGTCCTCTAGAGATATAGGGCACAGGAATGTTAAAGAAGGGTGAGACAAAGCAAATAAGGGTACTGGGATCCAAACATGTGCTTCAGCTCCGGAGGGGCACATCTTCCTCTGATCAGTTGCCGTCCTCATTTCAATGGTTTCCACATGGACTCTAAACTCTCCCAGATGGATCCAGAGAAGATGAAAAGATGTCCGTATCCCTATCTAAGAGGGGATCTGCTACAGTGGGAATAGATATTGAAAGGAATGGAGTGAGGGAAATGCAGTGTGCCAGGAAGAAACAGAGAGTTGAAATTTCATCTTTACCGCTTGTCGTCCATGTGAGTGTGGACTCCTACGTGATCATTAGCCAACACTTTGGTGCTATAGCTTTTCACTGCACTTGTCAAGTTGTCCAACATTCAATATTGAGCAGGGTTGATGCCAAGGAGAAAGTTTTTGAAGTGTGCCAGAAATGATCCTGATCCCTGTGAAATTGACACTGCGTACAGTTGCAGAAGTCATCTTAAGCTCTGGATATTCCATCTTAACATTTTCATTAGATGGAGCACAGACAAAAGGAAAGTGCCTTCGTAGTTTTTCTCCTTTGTTTTATGACATACGCTGCTACTGTTAACAGGGCTAAAATATCCTGGTGGGGTGATTTATGATCCTTCTCTCTGGGGTACAAAGCAAAACCCAGCAGCAGGGGAAATTTAAGGCTACTGCACCAACTCTTCTCACAGAGGACTCTAAAATATCAGCTAGATTTATAGAAGTGGGAGAGAAATCTTTTCTTCCTCAGTAGTGTGACTCTGGTGTAGACTTCCTGAATAGAAGCTTGCCAGTCTGAGACTAGAGAGTCAAAGTGCATTGTGTCTAAAAATATTTTGCTAGGTAATATTCATTTCTGCTTCAGCAACAACTCAGTCTTCGACATCTTTTTATCTGCTATAGTTCTTTAGTTTATCTTTCAAAAACTGCTTGAATACACTTTCTTTATTATGTCTTTTCAACCAAAAGCAAGACAAGAAAACAAAAACTTCACTAGTGAAAAACAAATGTTATTTTCACCGCAATGTTATGTAAGTTAAGTACTTATGCAACTGCAGGCATCAGTGAAGCTACCAATGGTCACGAGCATGACATTTATGAAAGCGAAATCAAAATAAGATTGGAAAATTACAGAGAGATGATGAACAACTGCTGGAATTATTGGGTGATATTAAAAGAGAATATTGAATACTGGTCTCATATATTTTCAGTCCCATCCCCAGCAGGCTGCTTCTGAGATACGCTGGGGATGGGTCTTCAAAACATTCATATCTGAAAAATTAATATGAACACCTAATCACACTGAAGAAGCTTTCTCTGGCAGTGAATCCTCTGGTAAGAAGAGAAGCCTTCGCAAGGATGGCATGAAACCAAATCGAATGTACAGTGTAACTTATTAAAGATCACCCTTTGGCATGTTTCAATTTTATTTTATTAGGGGCCACTGCTATGTCAATTCTCTTCTGCACATGTGTTCTGTTAAAGTGTCTGAGTAATCTTTATTCAGTTTATTTTACATTTTCATGATCTACAATGAACCACATTTAAATCCTGATGCATTTCTATTCTCACTTCCGGTTCTGCAATGTTCTGCTGAGCAGGTGTCTACATGAAACAGGAACCTCTAGTTCACCACTTAATCAAAGAAAAATCAGACTCAACTATGGATGCTGTAGTCAACATCTAAGGCATGTGGTCAGCGGAAAATCTCTGCACCATAGACAGATTACTGTGAGAGGAAAAGAGGAGCCCATCTGGGGGAGGAGGGGATTCAAGAAAAGGAGGAGAAAGAACTCACTGGAGGATTCGGAGGCAGGCAGGGCAGAAAGACAGGGAAGTAATGAGGGCATATGTTTGATTTTTCAGGACCACATGAGAGATCCGAACCAGTAGAGCACCAGCTTGGGTGTGCTGTACAAATCAGGAAGTGAAAGAGCCAAGACGAGCTAATAGCTAACGTGAAAGACAGTTTAAACCTTGGCAGTGTGGATTATAATTAAGAGGAAAAACACTCAAAGATAAACACAATCTAACAACTTCAGTGTGACACATGCTACAGAGAACTTGGCTTCTGGATGCTTGGCAGAGAGATAGCGACTGTGTGAGATTAGAGGTTCTACACAGTGACAGGGTTTGCTGTGTATTTGAGGTCGGCAGCCGTGTGTGCACACACAGCAGAGTGTTAAGAGCTGCCGGGCAGCGTGGTCAGTGGTACATCTCATTAGCACCTGCTGACCCGACCGGTTCACTGCCCTGATGGAGCTGCAGAGCTGGAGCGTAAAATAAGCAAGTACAGATGAAACGCTTTTCTGTGCCAGCAAACAAACTGTCCCCTGGCAGAGAGAGAAAAAGAGTATGATATCAACAAGCAGGGAGGAAGCTTCCACAACCATCATCCTTCAACAAAGTGAACATCCTGAGGACTCAGAGAACTGATAAACTCTCCTTAGATAAAACATGCCTTACGTTCCTCTTGTGGGGAGACAATTTGCCACAAATGCCACCACTGCCTCCTCTATGAGCAAATCATCAAATGAATCTATGTTTACCGTGTGCCGAGATCCAACATGCCAACACTGGCAAGATAAGAGACTGTGAAGCTAAAAAGCTACATTGTGCTCAACAAAGGGGAAAAAGCAAATGAGGGCCAGGATGTGATGGGACTTGTTGCCCTCTGGAGCAGCAGATGAGGGTGTTCAGTTTGTTGTGGAGAAGAGCAAAATAAAACAGAGCAGTTCACAGGAGTGCAGGCCATATGGGCGACTTCAATAAAAGGTTCCTCTGCTGTTTCTCTGCTGGACTGGACGTATTCCCAGCATGTATGCAGCAGACATACACTCCACTTAAAGTCTAATTCTAGGATCAGACAACATCATTTCAGTCAGATAATGGTTGGGTGTAACAATGGGTGCTGGGACTGAAATTGGGTGTTGGTGTTACACTGCTGTGTCATTTTGGAAGCACACGCACGATCGTGCAACGTAGTGTGTTGGTGAAGAAACTGGTCCCCTGCAATTCTCTTTCCAAGCATCTATGCAAACTGAATAAGCTGGGGTTCAATAATCTGAGGTGCATCTTGTCACGGGAGGAATTTGCTTCGTCGTTGATTAATCTGACACAACATCAACAGCCAATCATCCAGACCAATTAAGTTTTTATCGAACTTAATTTGACTGCAAACAAAACTTGCCCGCAAAATTTTGCATCAGCTACAACACCCCCACACTTGGCTCCTAACGTCTGCATCTCTACTATGTTGTCTGAATGTGGGAGAGATAACATCTCTGTGGTGCTCTCTGGCTTTCTGAGACCTCCAGAGCCTGTGGGAGGCAGCACACCTGCATAATAGACAATAGCAAACTCTCCTATAGATTCTTCTGGTCTTTGATGTGGCGATGGATGGAAGTTCAATACCCCAGGCTTTCTTTTTTTTTTAAATCACACGCATTGCTCTGCGGTTTCAGCACACCTTTGTGATGAGAGATGGCTTTGAGATGAGTCGATCAGAGCTTTTAAGGACATTAAAGTGTTTGGTTGACCAGTCTTTCCACATCAGACGAGGTGATCACACGAGACACACTTAAGGCAAAAATTATAAGGATGTCTGAGGAGGGTACCTGCACTGTGCACACCCACTGTGGTCTGACTATGCCAAATTTTTTTAGGTATCAAAACAAAGACAGTGAAAACACACGTGTGGGGGAGAAGAGCTGGGGGAAGCTGTCACAGAGTGTCACAGCCATCTAATATCTCTTCTTTCAGTCTGTGGTGTTGGTTGCTGTCTAAGAAGCCTCCTAAGCATAAACTAGCTGTGAAATATGACATCATAAAAAGCAGTGGGTTTTTCGATTATGAACAATCTATGAATTATTCAGAGGCGTCTGATGGCAATATTTTTCTCTCCATCTAGCTGCTGCTTCATAGTTCTCCCTGTTTCTTCTTCATAACTGTTGTTTTGCTTAGATTTTTCTCTACAGTATAAATCACATTTATTTGTCCCGTCTGTTAATCCCACTCACCTTCCCTTTCTATTTGCATCCTCTTCCTCACCCTGTACGATGAGTAGTACAAGGAAATTTAACACTGATCGGCTGGTGTTAAAGTGGACACCTCAAGCTACAACAGAGTCAAGTGAGTGGAAACCTTGACTGGTAAACAGAGACATCCAAAGCATGCCAGAAGCTGTTCCGGTGTCAGTGCTGTCATCATATGGCTAAAAACCCAGCGTCTGACCCCCCGCAGGATCTGACAGCATCTATTTTACTATGCCTCCTTAACTGCACAGCATCAGCACATGTCCTTAGAACAATAACTCTCTTACTGTGCATCACAGTGGCTTACTGTGCTTGCCTAAGCGTGATACTATAGGAGCCATTAGGTTGTGAACCAGTCACAGAAGTGCATCTTTCGTCAGTGGTGACAGACAAGGCCGTACAGTTTGTCTCTGCTCACAGATGAATAACGATCACTCTGGAGGATCTTAGCCTCGTTGCATCTCATACATATATTTTACTGCATGTCCTTGTTCTTTAGCCACGCAGTTCTGAATAAAGAGTGATTCAAAGTAATAATCTACTGCTGATATAAACAATTAAAACAGAAAATGTTTCACTCTCAGGATGTTTGGATACGGGCCTCACTTTTTAGATGACCATGGGTGAGGGGCTGGTGCTGTTATCAGAGAAAAATGGCAGTCAGCTCAAAAAGAAGATTAAGATCTGGATTTGCGCCCCACTCTAAATACACATTTTACATGCTTGGATACTGCTGAATGCTTAGAACAGAATCATGTTTGGCCTCAAACCTCTTAAAGGGAAATAGAAATGAGCTAAGTGCACAAACTTAAGCTTTTTTGGCTCCATTCTGACAAAGCCTACACATCAGTTTGAAGTGTAGAGTGAAATGAGCGAATATTTACTTGGCCCACTTCCAGCTGCACATGTGGGGTTGCAATTTAGGTTGTAGAGGAAATGTGCATTGTATGTGTTTATGAAACAGTTATGTTTCCAAGTTTTTACTGTGTACTGCCGCCAAGGATGAAAGTTATTACTGATCCAGATGGTGAATATTGCTGTTACAAAGATATGATTCTCTCATTTGACCTGAGTTGTGTTTTTTCTGATTTACAAAAACATGATTGTGGCGTACCAGTCAGTACACACAGGCCAGCCACAGAGGAGGACACAAACCATGAAAACTTCTCCTAAACCAAAGCCCACTGTTCTCTTCTTTCTGCAATAAATCCCGTAATGAGAACGAAAATGAAATAACTTCTAGGAACAGACGAAGCACGACATTCATCCACAAACTAGGCCACACGTGATGATTCTCTCCCCGCCGTTTCGTTCAGGCCTCCGCAGACACATTCTGTATTACGAATGCCACACAGGTGTACAGTAAAACAGGATGCTGTGAAAACACATGATGTACAAATTATGTGCTTCATCACTAACAAAAGACGAGGTTCAGAATGGGTGAAGTAAGAACTGCAAGAATAAGCCTGAATGGAGTAATAAGAGCAATCCATAGCCACTCCACATGAGACAGAAGAGCGAAGCCCAGGCTGAAGAGGCCCTCCACCTTCTCGTCCGTCCACTGAAAACCCTCTGTCTGCTGCTTCATGCATGCATCCTCATCCACCCACGCCCTGTATAAGCCCATAATGAGCCCTGGGCTAATGCATAGAACAACACAATTAAAGCCAAAATGGACAACTCCCCACTCCAGTCCACGTATGAGCATGCAAGAGGGCCCTCACTGAGCTTATGTGTTTGCGTATCCAACAGCGTGAGCTTGACCACTTGTTCATGTATATTGTGCGTGTTTGCTCTTAGAAGAAGAACAGAAGTGACAGCTCCAGCCAGTAGCCCTTTGACCTGTGGCCTGAAGGCCTAGTATAAGACTGCAGAGACGCCTTGCAGTTAGTTCCTCCCTCTGGCACAGGATCCTTGGCAGGTCACCATGAAACACAAAGGCCACAGGCACATGGACCTGATCCAGGATGCCACGCTTGGTTTGATCCCTGTCTTGACAAAGGGGAAAAAATAATTTCCCTCTAGAAAATCCTTGAATAAAGAGAACTGTGGAACAGTCCAACAGCATGCTGCACTGTAGTCAAAGAAATCTAAGTCAGATTTCCGCTCCAGCAGGCCAACCTCAGCTCACAAAAATAGTTTCACAGAGGCAATATTTGCTTCCAACTGCACTGTGTGTAAGTTAAATTGTCTACACAATGGCACATTTGTTATACCCTGATATATTTGTTTTCGTATGTCTCTTTTTTCTTTGGGCCAAGATAAAATTCATTCTTGGTTTCTGAACTGCCCTGCCTGTCCCCATTTCTGTCACAGCTATTATTTCATGAAATCCGACTCCTGGTATTCTGTTTGTTTTCAATTTTCTTTTCAGCAAAGCCCAAGCGTTCCCTCCTCCCATGTCAACCACCTCTTAGTGCACAGCACACTGTGCCAGAAATATTTTGTACCAAGAAGCAACCTTAAAACTACATTCAATTAAATCTGCTATTTCAAAATAGAAGGATGAAGCTTTGAGCCTGCCTATGTTCTCCATCTCTTTCAGTCTGCATTTACAACTCTGAGCATGCTTGTGTTTAAGCATTTGTTTTGGACAGATAGTCCTTCTGTGATTTTGTTTTAACCAAAGATAGTATACACTGTTGTAGAAAAAGAAAGCAGCTAATTGACCTGAAATCAAGGATAATTGGTATCTATTTGGCTTCTTCCTGTCCTGCAGCAGTACAGACATTTGTGGAACAATCTTTGGTCCACTTCACAAAATAGCACCAACAAACAGCAGTAATTAGCAGTGGGAAGTGTGATACTGGACTGGATGAGAATCTGCAGGGTGTGGTGGGCCCCTGGCTGAGCTACTGGCTACAGATTGACCTGTGTTTGCCTGCACATTTCAGGCTTTGCTGATAGGCATCTCTGTCCTCAGCAGTTCCCACCATAAAGTCTCATGCAAACTTCCATAAGTCATCAGAGGAGATACCCCAAGACCTAACCCCCAAATCCCCATGGATCACTTTCTAGATTTCTAGATGACATGATGTATTATCACTTCCGCAGCCTGTGTGCATTAGTGCGTGTGTAAATGTGTGACCACATGTAATGCACCCTTCTCATTTCAACATCCTACAGGTTTTATGTCCACCCACTTTCATGGCTCCAATTTGATTTGCTCACTAAAATCTCTTGTTAAAAATCTTTTCTCATCTTGGATGCCTTTAATTGAATTTGAATAATAATTTTACTGAACATTTTCAAATGCACAGTTTGGCTACATACACCCCAAGCATGTGACTGGTGGAGCTATTTGAGGCAGACTATGTCCTCCTGTACCTATATCTATGTTTTACTATCTAGTTGGCAATACGAAATCTATTAGAATGTCTCTATTCTATTTCTATCTATTTTTCTTTTGCGCTTTTCTTCTTTTAAAAAAATATTTGCTTAAAGAACCGAGGAGTTCCTTTGCCGCCTCCACAACTAAAAACAAACTTCTGCCCTATTATGTGACTGTTTAGTGAGTAATGTGTATATGGCCCAGGGAGAGATGCTGATTTGATTTCATCTGAGCTCCACGGGGGCAGTGAAATAGAAGAAACAAAGCGGAGCAAGATATTCAATTTGATCTATGAGGTGCAAAGGCATAAAATTCACAGTACACAGCATGGGTAATAAAGCAAATGAAGCAAGACTCAAATGCTGCTTGCACCACTGTGGCTACATGACCTACATCTGTAGGACGAATGCCGATCCTTATCTAATGTAGGATATGGCCCGAGGACTAGACAAGTCATCTTGGCTCACAGACCTCTGTTATTCCCTGTAATCTCCTCGTTCACTCTGTGTTCATCTTCAAGAGGGAGCTTAGAGTCAGTGAGTGTGCTGCTTTAATTGATGCAGCAAAAGAGTTTGATTCATGTTACATTCTACAAGGAGAGTCATGAAGTATCTGATGAGAGCCCGGGCAGGCTTACATTAAAGGCATTCCCGTGAACCCTTAGCACTTCACAGCACAAGATCCCAGCCTCTGTTTCCCCTTCCAGACAGATGCCAAAGTCATTGTTTTTCTGAGCCTGCTTTTGAGAGAGAAAACCTGATCCTGCTGGCTGCCAGTGTCACCAGTGGCCCCTCGTCCTCCCCAGTTATTCAATCCCATCTCTCCTCCTTTCAGGAATGCACTTCAGTCCCTCTTTCCTATTCTCCCTCCTTCTTTTCTCTGGACCATGGTGCCCTAGGCAGACTGGGGGCAGAGTGTGCTTAGTTGTCCCAGATCTTTTCATCCTCTCTGGTGAAACAAGATACAGTGACCACCTCTCTGTCCAGTGGTTTTTATCCCAGCTCCTGTCTGGTAAGTGTCAGAAATCAAGAACTTGGAAGGGAGGGGTAGGTAACTCGATGGCTGGTAAGGAAACCACAGAGGGATGATACAGAATTTGAATGAATGGACCAGAGCACCTCAGCAGGGGACATGAACATAAATGTTTTAACAAACTGCAACATACTTCGGCACTATAAGCAAACAACTTGCTTCCCTTTAATGTACAAAACTAGGAGCAATTACACAAAGGCTTCCTCCATTATGAAACGGGATACACACATGACGCCCTACCTCGCACGACACGACAACCCCTCCGCACCTCGAATTTGCATAATCTATGTTTGCCACGTGAGATGCAATTTGTCTGGAAAATCTTTCTCCCCACTGCTTCATTATTGAGAGCGTGTCCATTAAAAACAACTGAATTACCATCACAATAGCCTCACTGTAAGGTAGAGTGCTAGCAGTTTTTGAAAGAGTAATTGGATCCATTAAGGCAGGAAAAAATGGAGTGTAGACTGTAAGGCGCATGTTCTTTTGTGTGCAGTGTCTGTATGTATGTGTCAGTGGATATCTGAGTAAATGCCAGAACGCGTTGGTTCCTCTTGACTTTTTCTGCTGCTGCAGCAGAACAATAGCTAATTGGGACCAATTAAGATGAAGTTTAATAATTTAATGTGGTATTCTTTGGAGCATATAGGCAGTAAGTCATTTTAATGACAATTCTTGTTAGGACCAGCACTGAACAGACATTTGTGCGTCTCTGTGACTCTGGCAGTCAAATGAATGTTCCTGGCAGTGCTGACTGTCATTTAGAAATATTTCTGTGATGGTAGGGAAAAATAAGCTCATGTACAAACTCTCGGTCTTGTTTTAACAAGATTTCCTACATTTCTATATGATATAAATATATAGTGATCATTCTTAGTGGTGTCAATCTCCTATGATTTTACAAGACAGTTGTACATGTGCGACTTCACCAACACATTTGTGTTATGTGCTAGCTTGCAGAGGAACAAGTGGAAAAACAACAGCAGGAAAGTAGGATGATCCATTAGTGGACTGATCACCTGTGTATTGCAGCTCAGTGATATGAATCCATTTACAGTTTACCCTCAGTAAAAGCCCCTTTAACTTTGCCGCACCTGCAGCTCTGGACAGCTCTTCTAGCTAATGTTAACAAGCCGAACAGGAGTCGTGCTCTGTGATAAATCTGAGCACGGCCAGAGAAAAGCTCCTCCAAACAGCCCTTCCCTTATGATGAATGAACAAATGTGAAAGAGTCCTTGAGGCGTGGGGGGTTAGTAGGAAATGCCACAATCCAATCTGTCTCAATTGTGTTCAGTGTCCTGCGATTTCTATGGCTCCACGCAGGAATGTGTGTGCTTCTGTGTGTACGTCCTAAAAAAAACGAATGCGCTGAAGTCATTACCTGTGTGAAATAGTGGCCCAATTATGACAGTCTCCTTCAGCATGCAGCCTTGCAAAACCAAACTCCATGAAATTGATTACCCGCACACCTGGACCTCATTTGTGACTCTATTTTTCTCCCTCCCTGTCACTAACTCTATCCTGTTCACATCCCACCAACTGAAATAAAAATGCAGTAAAAGATGCATGTAAAGTATTCTGATATTAAATCCTAGACGCCAAGACAATAATTACGTTGCGGCATAAAAGTGCAGAGAATTAATTTTGCTGAGGTGCGAGGAAGAGACACAGGAATCGAGAGAAAGAAACAAAGACAGTGCAGGTGATGAATTTCCAAATATATCCAGATACTGAATAATCACCTGGCTCTCAGCATCATTAGCAATCCTTAATCCTTTATTCTATTCTCTGTTCCTCGGTTAAATTACTCCCCACTCTGCTTCAGATTGACCTCTTTTATTATGCACAAGGTTACTGGAACAGGCACAAGGACATTCCTTTAAGAGAAACCCTGTTCTGACACTAAATAAATAAAAATATGTTATAGGTGCAGTGTGCTATGAGATGACAAATCTGTCAGTCAGCTGGGTTGTTCTGCATATGCACAGGGGAAATATGTTTTAATGCTGAAGTACGAATGAATGCTGAGAGGTTCATTTCTCAAAATATAGCTACCAATATAACCAGTTTTTATTAATTCACATATGGTTGAAATATCAGCCCCACAAGTTATAAGGCATAAATTCAGTGACAACAAGCAGGAAGCCAGTGTCCCAGCTTTTCTCTGTCGCCTGCTGTTGGTCTTATCACCTCTGCTGTGCTTCACTGTGGTCTGTTATAATGAGCTCTCAGTTTCCAGTAACTAAGGTGGAGGTGGGCGTGAAGGATCTGTTGTCCTACTCCCTTACAGCTTCTCAAAAAAACAAGCCTATTTGTGTTCTGCTGTTGACCTCAGTCTCTCAGAGGACTTAGTCCTCTCTCCGTCTTTGCTTCCGCCTGTCCATTCCTCCCTTCATCGCTGACTGCCCGGTAGCTATGCATATCTGCTGATAATGTTACAAGGCTTTTCCCTCTCAGGGATACTTTACGGGGGAGCGGGATGACAACAAGGCAAATTGCACACAGATGGCTTATATCACTGGCTGTTTTCAACTAAGCACAAATGTTGAGTTAGTCTTCTTTGGGTCCTGGTTCTTCTTCTTCTTAGATGGGCTCTAGGGACTGAACTCCCACTCAGTAATCTCTAATGGAAGTGCAGTTGTTTTGCCTGCTGGCTGTGTGAAGCTGTCATCACAGTACAGGACAGAATTTGTGCAATGAGCAGGATATAGAGCCACATTTATGAGAATCATCCACTGTTGATGCATAAGGGAAGGATCTGTATGATGTGAGGTAAGACAAGTAGTCACACGGTGGTGGGTCCCACACAACCGTAGCTGGTGAGTAAGTCTGGCTGGCATATGGCTGACTGTGAGGCGACCTCTCCTGTCTCTCCTGACTGTTGTTTTGCATTCTTCATAATTAGAAGCGCCCAAGCATGCCAGGCATTCCTAATAGAGGTGTTTTACACTAGCGGCTGACACCATCACTCAATCTGAAGCCAATGGTCCTTTCCCAAAGGTCAACAGCTCAGCCTTCTCCTGCTTCGAGCTGCCTCTTTCCCAAAGATGGGGGGCCCACTTGTCAGTCTGAGAAAGCCACACGCCTCATTCTTTTGTTTCCTCCCTCCTGCTCTACCTCTGTAAACCCTGACAACAAACACTAGGACTCGGTAACAGAGAAGCCAAGGCTCCCTATAGTGACGGATACTCCCTATACCAATGAAGACGAATGCTAAGCATGAATTATTAAGGGGCAGGGCAGAGTGGAATATTTTGATATTGAACCCCTTATGAATAATTCCAGCAGGGCTTGCCCAAAATGAATGACCTTGTTCTTGATGTGCTGCAGAAGGAGATCCTGCACTTTGTCTCGAGGGGTTCATGCATTGGAAGAAGATGTTGGATGCAATATACTGTGTAGATATTGATATTGTGAGGCGAGGAGAGCCTAAGCCGCGATGTGTTTGGACAGTGCAGGATTGTATATTCCTTTTGATCTGGTGGTCAAAGACTGGTCCACAGAGAGACTCATACTGGCATGAGAAGTGTGTGGAATGCAGAGGGGGCTGGAGAGAGCCAATGATTGGGATGCAAGCGCTGGGGTTGCATGTCCAATTATCTTGCAAGCAAGGAGCGATGGGAGCAGGCCAATTAGAGTAAAAGAGGAGAGACCTCTGCCACAGGCCTAGTATACACCACCACATAGAGACAGACAGACAGACAGGAAACCAGACAGAAACATAGCCCATGGAGACATGAGCTGGAAGTCAAGGAAGAGAAAAACGATAGATGAAATATATTTCTCCAATACTTTCTCGAGAGGTGATGGAACGGTGCTGCCTGAGATTATCTGAATACTTTATTATGATAAGCAAGTTCTGCAAAAATCACATTTATTTTTACATGACATCCGTGAATCTTGCTAAAAAAATACATTTCACCTGTGTTTGTTTTATTTCCTGGCAACATCTCAACACTTTGCTGTGCGAGTTGAAAAATATTGTATGGTGAACACTGGCATATAATTATCATTTAATACACTATCTGTTGAGAGTGCAAGAAAAATTATTATAACCTTAGAGACACTGCAGCCAGCCAAATCCTTGCCTGAATAACACTTAATAGGGTTATTACTTAATAAATAACGTCATGTATCCACATCTACAAAGGCTCGCTGTGCTGCTGCCAGTGTTCATGAGGTTTACTGTGATTTACAGTGAGGCTCAATATAATTACCGTCTCTCTTAAAGAAGCTTGTCATAGTGACTGGAGATTAAATCCAGAGGTAAACAAAGACGAAGACAAGTCAGTGTTTTAGACAAAGCCACCCTGTTTCTTAGGATATTTAATTTCCTGTCAAAATGAAAAGATGCTGCGGTAACACAAACCCTCCAGCACATCTGGAGCAAAGATAAATGGAACAATTAAGGATCATCCATTCTCACTTTCTAATTAAAGAGGTCGATGACTTATTGACTTTCAGGACATAGCTGATTATTCGGGTTAACAGTAGTTAAACTCCTTAAAGGTCTTCCAGTTTCAGGTAATTTGATTTATTTCTTGTAAGGAGGCTGATCGGATGGAAATTTAGCAACAGTTGAATGCTGAATTCAAGATTAATAGTTGTTTTTAACAGTATTCAGCAATGTACAGGTATAGGCATGAAAAGTAAAACTTAGTCACTGACACAACAAGCACAGCAGAAATCACCTAAAACCACTTCTAACACCTCAGTTCTCATAAAACTTTATCTTCCAGTAAACAGTATCAGTTTTTGTGGTAACGCGTACAGCTCCAAAGTCCCTCAATTATTTGACTACTTTCTTCTATCGTTTCTATGCCCCGATGGTACAAAGTGATCGCTCACTCATTTCAGGAATGTCTGGTGACTTCTCAATGTCTCATTTAAGCTTGAGCAAATTGAGGGGTTTCGAGCTAAACATCACCGCACTCCGTGGCCAAGTCAAGTCCAAACAGCGGATTGTGTTGTTTCAGACCAACTGTATAATTTCTGACACCACAGGAATGGAGCCTCAACTCTAAACTGAGACAATACTCACTTGCCTTGAACGAAGAATAATGTTGCCTTGAAGTCTGACTATCATTCTACTATCATAACGAGAAATGGTCTTGACCGCAATCAAGAGCGTGGTATTCTCTATCTAGGCACCTGCATTACAGATTATCATCTGCTTCCAAGACTGGAGGACATGCCCACTCATCATCAAAGCAGCTACCTCCATTTCTGTCCTGCAGGAATGTTCCTCTCTGAAACTGAGAAACATTTAGAGGCTGCAAACAGGATATTAAAGACTTCAGTCCTCTAATCTGCCTCCCAATACAAAGGCTCTCGCAGGTTAATAATTAGCCACAGGTTCACTTCACACGCTTGCCTTGACCCCTGACCTTTTTTACTCACCACTACTTCCTGTGAGCATATTTAGGGTCCTGTTTTAAATGGCCCTTTGATCAGGGAGCAGCACAGATGTTTAATACATGCAAAGCCATTAGTAGTTCTTTGTGCTCTAATACATTATAATTTGGAGTTAAGCAGACAAAGGTCAGGAGGGCAGCCTGGCCTGACCTGGGAGGGCTCCTGGCACTTGATCAGTGGTCAGTCTTTAACAAGTCTCTTCAAGGAGAGTTAGTGTGACGGCGAAGAGAGGGGATGGCAGGGGACTGCTTGACGATGTGCAAAGCAATACAATTTATTTCACATCAAAACAGAGATTAGAAGTAAATGAGAAAAAGGACAGGGTCATCAGTCTTTTAGCCTTCAAGCCCACTCCCCTTCTTGCATAGCCACCTACATAACTGCTTGTATAATTATGCTAAATAGAAATCATGCAGAGAATGAACACAAATGAAGCAATTTGTCAGTTCCCATGCAGCTTCTGTGTACGATAATTTACAAAAAGAAGAAAAAGTTCAGGTATCTCAGGGGTGTTGAGAAAATGTGCATTTGTTGAAAACTTTGCAAAAATTACTGGGGTGTGCTGCTGTTACAGCTGTATGTACCACAAAGTGTGATTTTTTTTCTGCACCATCAACCATAACCACAGATGCATTTTTAAATGTCTTTTTATGTTTTATCTTCTCATTTTGTTTCAGTTCTCTCCACATTCTCTCTGTCCTCTTATTCCCTGACCTGCCTCACAGTCAATCACAATCTCACAATCAAATGTGAATTTCATGGCTCTCAAAACCACATAAATTATAAATGTTGTAGCATGTTATGTATATGTTTATATTGTAATAAAACAGCAAATCACGAGCCATATCCATTTTATGTCAACCACATAAAGAGTTTAGCTGTTGGAGGCACACAAATGGCTTCGGTGTAAATCATCTGTGCAGCAGTAGTTTGTTTAGTGTTCGGATATAGATACCAAATGAAGACATCAATAAAAATTAGTACAGAGTCTGAAAGCACATTAAGAACTATGCTTTTAATAAATCAATCTATGTCGCTGTGGCAAAATAGTTATTTCTCTTTCAGCAATTACAAAGCTGAATGGAGCCTTCACTCAGAGTCATTCATCATCAAATACAGTGATTTATGCAGAACCAAATAGCTTTAATAATTACAATCCCTTCCCCAGCACTCAAAGGACACTACATAAACTTGAGACAGATAAAACAAGATGTATAGAGGAAGTAGAACAGACCAACAGTGTAGGGTGTCTTGACAGATTAAGATGGAGGAATTTTGCAGCCCAGTATCTGTCTTTTGTGTCCTCTGACTTAAAGAAGACGTTGGACTGTGCATCTTTTCTGATTGTAATCTGTGGGTGACCACAATCAATGACTGCCACTTTTTGTCCGATCAATGGAGGACAACAGTAGGTGGCGCGAATTTATCATGCTAGGGTGGTTTTGGTGTGTGTGTGTTGCATACTTTAAACGCATTCTATAACAGAACATAGCATAATATATGACTCATCGCCATCATCAGATCGAACAGAAGAAATGAGGGATGATTGGCATTCGTCCCTCTCACTAACCACAACCCAAAAACTGCATTCATAAGCAAGGATGAACACACATGCATGCAGTCATGCATACTATGTAATAACACAGCGCAATTTATATTTTATGATTTTAAATAATAAAAATCACATGATTCTTTAGTAATTGTATTTGTGTCAACATGTTTTAGGGCTTAGTAAATTCCAGAATCTAACACAAACACCCAGAGTTCGAGTCATTTCAAATTTACTTACAAGTAAAGAAGTCTTACAAAAAAGAAAAAAAGAAAAGATTTTGCTGCTTAACAGTTAACTAGATTAAAAACACACACACACAGCGACATGATCAAAAAGAGGAAGCTTACTAAATCATAGTGACTGTCCATTAATCCCA
Source organism: Helostoma temminkii (assembly GCA_900302695.1). Classification (NCBI taxonomy): domain Eukaryota; kingdom Metazoa; phylum Chordata; class Actinopteri; order Anabantiformes; family Helostomatidae; genus Helostoma; species Helostoma temminkii. The sequence continues at coordinate 30,629 of OMLM01009205.1, read as the reverse complement.
GGATGCATTGTGCTAGACTAGCGGCGCTTATGCTGTGTTCTTTGTATACAATATAACAACATACATAACATATACATACACAACGTAGTAATTTTATGGAAACCTCCAGTAGGAGGCTCCTCACTGTCAGGAGCCCTGTGATGGCCATGGTAGCTCAGCTTATGGAAGAAGCATAAGCCGAATGATTGTTTCAAGTCGATTAAATAGGCATGAGACGATAAAGGGGCAGTGCCCATAAAAGGCTAGCCTGGAAGAGATGAGATGAGAGAATGTAGGTTACTAATCCTTCCAAATTAAAAACATAAAAGAGATTATGTCTGCCAAAGCTCTCACTTGTAGGCTAGTGTTCTGCTACCCCTCTCTTCTTTCTACAGCTTAATGTACATTGTGTATACTCACAGTTTTCTATCCTACTTAAGTTTTATCAGAACATAAAGACTACGTAATAAAAAGCCTGGGGGTTTACCAAAGCTTTAAATCTTATTCTGATTCTAAACACATAACTACACAAACACATGTGAACACGCTGACCCATGTGTGCAATGCTTGCGGTCACACATTATGCACACTCACCTAACACCACCATGAATACACTGCAATTAGCATAATCAGCTGTGTGGAAAATGCCACTGGAAAGACTCTGTTGATGATTTACCAGGGGAATATAGCCCGTGGAATATGTGTGCAAATACAACCTAGATTCACGTGCCTCCGTTTTAACACCTGTCTAAATACAGCACAACATCCAAATGGCTGTTTAAGCCTCATTCAGCCTGTGCATCTGATTAACACACTAACACACACACACACACACACACACCCCACACACGCACACACACCCACACACACACACACAGAGCATTATGTGTGTTTAACACTTTAAAAAGAATAGTTCAA
>OMLM01009205.1:0-23839 GCA_900302695.1 Helostoma temminkii | reverse complement strand
TACCAAAAGGTCCGATGTTGGGCAGCAGCATTATGGCTAAGCTGTATGTGTGTATGTGTGTGTGTGTGTGTGTGTGTGTGTGTGTGTTCAAGTGTGTGAAATAGAATGAAGAAGAAAGTCAAAAAGACACAAAGGAAAAAACAAGAGAGAGAGAGAGAGACATGCTTCCTTTGATTTGATACAGCTGAAGACGGTCAGTGAAGTGCACATAATGGCTTGATCTGCCGAGCTCTTCCTCTGGAATGTTCCTCTTTTTTCCCCCTTTCTTTCCCCTACTTGTTCAGCCACTCAGACACACACAGTACCACACACACACACACACACACACACACACACACACACTCACTCAGACACAAAACACACAGACAATAAAAGCAGTAAAGGCTCTTACAGTACATCTGTCACACTGCTGGAGCAAACAGTGCAGCCTCACAACACACCACCGGCTGCTCTGGAGCCCTGACTCAAGGTTTGTTTATAGCACATTGTTTTCTCTACCCTGTCTTTCGCTCCTCAATTTCAATTTACTCAGATACACAAAGGAGAGCAGTGCGTCAACGTCTGCAGACCTTTGAAGTGTAGACTGAATGTTAGTATAGATATCTGAGATCGGCTTTAGAGTGAGCACGCTCTTCCCTCTGAATGCTCTGCGCCCGTTCATTGCACACAATTGGCAAGATGTAGGACACTGAGTATGAGGAAGCGATAGAAAACACTCCACTACCAATTTGACCCTCAGCCCATTCAGGCTATACGACTGCTACAGATATGAAGGCACAAGAGCAGCCTGGTTAGGACAATAAAGTAAGCAATAAAATATAATCTTCAACAAGTATGTGTTTCTAACTCTCATTTCCTGACCTGGGACCCATGGGAATAAAAGATTTCTATATCAGATATACTTTAAACACTGACAGTCATATAAATCTGTCAAGTGCACTGTGAGTAAGTGCATTCCATTCGCTCATATTTGACGTTCTCCGTTTGCATGGAAAATGGTCATAGCTGTCGGGCAAGTCAAACAGATTTGATTTCACTCATATCTAGTAACAGTACATTTTTCTTTCTCTTGTGCTAACTGTAACAGAATAGATCTTTTTCACCTTGGCCTCAGGAGAAATCTTCTGCCTAGCAGGGCTAGGGATGGACAGACAGAACCTTGACTGACTGTTGCTGGCGGTGGGTCTTTGGGGATCATCAGCAGTCCATTGGAGAGGGGAAAGGGGATGGATGGATATATAGGAGGAGTTAGGGGAGTAGAAATGGGGAAAATCAATAAGTAAGCAGGCCAAGTGAATCCTTTCTCTGATATGAACTGGTCCAAATTTCCCTTTTTTACAATTAGATGGTTCACAGCACTCAGAACCGCTCAGAGATATTACAGACTATATTGGGAAGACAAAGAATCCAATCATACACCGACTATACATAGCAACTTCTCTTAGTTTGCTGCAAACAGCTGGCCCAAACTTATTACTGTGAGGTTATAGGGTATAGTGTAAGATATTACTACGGGCGAAAAACATACACTCAAACCAATATTACTGAAAGAGCAACAGGCTGCTTCTTTGAACACATCCATCAACAGTATTCCCCAAGGTGTGATCTATTGTTTTCATTAAACACACAGTCTTTGTCTATTTTCTTTTCTTTCCTCACACTGGAATTTCTTGCCAGGATGTCTCAGTATGTACCTAATCCTTCTGAGTATGAGGAAAGTATAAAGTCTTAATTATGGTGAAACAAAGAAGGTGGACTCTTTGGGGATGGGGGCAAACAACAGCACCCACTGACAACAGCCTCAACACCTTTTTGAAACAACTGACAAAGAAAGACATAGCAAATAACAGTACTTTTTCCAACTGAAAAAGTCATTGTGCATTTTAAGCTGCAGGCAAGATATATCACACAGCAGTACTTCTATGTCTGACAAATTCTAGACAGCTATCCTTGTTAGTCATGTGTTCAAAGGGCATCTCTGTTACCAGCGTCATTAAGAGAGAATGCATTAGTCAAGTCGCCATTAGAACACTTAACCTCTGGCCATGCAGTTTGAAAATTCCCTAATCGATTCCTTAAGATGAGTAAAGAATGGCAAACAATGGCCTACAATCACAGTGAGCTGAGGGCAAGACCAAAAGCCTCTCCCACAAGGTCAATATTGGAGCCACTCTGCCCTGATAAGGAACCAAGGCTGATAAAGACAGGGCAGAGGTGGTAAAAGTTGACACTGTGGTGCTTTCCAGTGAGTTGGATTCATAAAGAAGATCATATCCTGTTTGTCCACCTAGTCAACAGTCCTCAGTCTAGGAAATGGAAGTATTGGTTTCAGTTTGCATTTTCTTCCTCTTGTTAAAATGCACCACAGCTCACAAAAAAGGCCCCAGAGATGCTTCATACAACCTATAGCTTCAATGTGGCAGCTAAAATCAATTCATCCTGAGTCTTGTCAACGAAGCCATGTCACTGTTATTCAGACTTCATCTATCCGAAAGGGCCACGTTTGATGAAAGGACAGCTGTCATAGTGGGGGACCAGCATAAGTACAATGATGACAGAGTGATGCTGAGAAAAAAGGAGGTCATGTAGCTGAGAGGCACTTAGGAGCCATGGACCAAGGGCGCCGGGATATTGTTCGTCAACACGACCAACCCCACGGGGCTCACGAAAAACAGTCTGGCTCTTATTTAGCCTGTCCCTGTCTCTCCAAGTGGAACGACAGTGCAACAACAAGCACAGCAAATATAGAGATTCACTGATATGCTGCGGTTATTCGTTCCACATATTATACGCCATTAGGTCTAGAGCATGTTGATAATAGCTGGGTGATTGGAACATCATTTAACCATTGTTAAGATTAAACCGAAACATCCATGATAAGATGAAACTCCAATGAAACCCAAGAAGAAAATGTAAAATATGCATATTTATACTGTAAGAACAGAGTATGACACTATATAAATTTGTTCTGGAAAAATGTATATAAAAATGTACTGGAGAACCAAATGGTTAAATGGTTCTTTATACTTTAATAATAATCCCAATAATTAAGACTAACCTTATTATAAAAGTAAAATGCATGTGTGGGAAATATATGCTTTTGGGAAGTGACCATATTTGTAGAAGCACCAACAGTTTATGTAAAGAAGCACCGAGTACTCCATCTAAAGAGCTACACACACATACACACACAAAATCTTGATGCAGCACTGAGTGGCTGGGCTGTTCAACATAAGCAGGCTATGCACAGTTCACTGACATAATCTTGGCAACATATCTGGTAATATATGCTCCAATTTTCCAGTTTTCACTGTCACAGTTATTGACAGTTACTTGAAGCCACCAGTGTGTGAGTTGGCTAGGCTAACATAAAGTCTAAAAATAAAGGAAATGTTGAACAAGCCAAGACATTAAAATTAAACTTAGACAGTAGCAAAAGAAAACACACCAAATGCTAGCATGTGTCTTGTTGGTTTAGTGTAACATGCAAGCAACTTGTTTTCTCCTTTTCATCTTTTTTTTAAAGGACGTGGGAAGAAAACCGCCTTGTCTCAACAATAGAGTCATGATTATTGTGGCCATAAATTGAAACCTATCCGTCATGTAGCCTGCTTCCAGTATGCAGTGCTGAAGCCTTGAGAAGGAAAGGAAAAGCCAGAAATTGTCCTTCTGGTACAATGGTGGCCTTTGTCAAACTGTGTGCTCATTCATAGAAAACAAACGGTAAATATTTGAGCAATGAAACTGTTCATTGCTCAAAGCAAGGCCTGACCTGCTCAGTTGTTTGGCAAGTTCTTTTGTGCGTCTGGATAGTGAAGAGGAAAGTAAAAGAAAGTGGTGGAATGTACAGTACAAAAGGATTTTTTTTATGCTGTACAAAATCCTTTGCTAGTATCAACGTAACCACTTTCCTCCACCTCCCCTTTCTAATTGTGAGACATTGGTTGCAACTAACTGTATTTTTTCCACTATGTCCACATTTGGTCAGCTGGTGACAAACCTATGTTTGACTTTTTGGACAAAGTCATGTGCTGTGCTAGGATTTGGGCCCCTGATCTCATACTGCCAACACATACAAGACATGTCCATAACTCGCTCAGTGGGCCAACTAAAGGAACCAAGGCACATTTTATTTCAAGTGAAGAAAAAGCTGAGATGAAGGAAACTTTGCTCTTGATTATTGCTACTTTTTCTGGTTGCCAGTTCTAGCTAGTAGTTCCCTAAATCTGGATGAGGGCCCTCCAACATAAAGTAGGACTTTACATGAAGGAAGTATTTATATGAGGAAAGCCAGAACATACTTCATACATCTAAAAGGGAAATGATTTGGTACCAGTCTTTGACATACTTGACCAAATTCAGAGCCATGGCTGTGTTCAGTCCCTCACTGAGACTATCCAGATTTATCCTCTTTCAGAAAATCTCAGGCAGGGATACAAATTACATGTGACAATACACTGTAAAGACACTGTGCAGAGCTGCAGAGTGGAAGGAGCCATCGACGGGAGAAAGGAGAAGATGAAAGGAAGCATCAGGATGTCACAGTGAATCTATTGTGGATATCTTTAAGACCCAACGTGTCCTCTTTTAGAGGGAAACCAACCGTGCTTTCCGGTGCATGTCTGGTAATGATGGTGTCCAACCAAGCTAACAACTAGCAACAACCATGCGCGCACACACACACACACACATGCAAAAACACTGTCAAAATATTCTTACTACTGAAAGCAGTTTTGCTTAGTCTACCTATACTCATACATATACATACATTGTAAAGCCCCTGCCCATAAATAGATGCAGCCAAATGGTACAACATAAATGTAAGAGTTGTGTCCCTCAGCAGCATCTGCCATGGAGTAAATCTGCCCACAGCCTGCAGCTGTCAACACGAAGCCCAGAATGACCTCCACACACACACACACACACACACACACACACACACACACACACACACACACACACACACTGGTCTTTCATCTGTCCATGACTGGCCTAAGTCCAGCCCTAAACTGTATCTGCCCCACTGTCTTATAATAAAAGTTAATACTGAGTCTTGCTCAGGACCACTCTGGGTTATTATTACAGGAAAATGGAATTAGTGAGATAAATCCTGTCGGTGCACTGCTGGAAATAACCAAATGAAAAAGTGCTATTGGACATTTTGTAAACACATGCTATATTTAACTGCAGTGCCAGCCCATATACCCTGCAGCAGACAAATGTGCGTTCTCAAAGGACAGAAGGGTTTCTGGTTTTTGTCATTGCAATAGCTCATAGCACCTCAAGTGCTGTGTCTCCATTGTCAGTTTGTTCATATTTTCCCTTGTTGGTGGAAAATTTACAAGAATGTTTTTTAACAGCTTGTTATTTCATGGGCTGGCAGAGTGAATTTTGCTGAGAGCTTTGTAAATGTCTTTTAGTACCTCTGATAGTCAGTGGGATTATAGCAGTCCAGAGTTGCAGTTTCCAGTAATGGAGAGACAGGAGTCTGTGTTCATGTGTGGGACTGATGTCCTTCATTTGGTAACAGAAAACATCATGCCATGTTTCACAATTTTCCATTTCACAAATAAAAAAAAGAATAATAACGAAGAAAGGATGAGCAGCTGCAGGATTTACTATGCATGTGGAATTTAGAAGAACAGTTGTAGGTGGCAGCTCAAGCAACTGTCCTGTTCCGATCATGTCTTTCATCAGTCTTCATTAAACAGACAACGGAACTGAGTCAACACCCTTGATGAAACAAGATCTGAAAATGTGTACGCACACACACACACGCTATGGACACTCGTCACACATAAGTACTGCAAAACAGACCAACAGCGATCCATTAACAGTAATGAGCATATACTAGTCAGGAGCATCTCAGGGTCTGACAGAGGTAGAAAGACAGGGGCGTGTGCACCCTGCTTCAGTGCCAACCTGCCATCTGCGCCCAGCACTGGCTGAGTTAATGAGGGGATTAGGCCCACATGCACAGCTCTGGGACAGGGCCCCTACCCTGCCACCAGCAGGAACCCACCACACCGACACTTTAATGTGGAAAACATGACAGAGGCAAGGTGGGCTACTGCACACATGCTGAGCAGAATCCCCACTGACTGTCGACTTGCAGGGGCATGCAGGTTGTATGTTTAGAATTTTTTTATGGATAAGACTGTTTGCATTTGTGCGATTACGTTTCGTGGAAGTAATAACAAAGGTCCAAACAAGAAGCACAATACTGCAAAGCATTTAGCACAGGGAACAATGAGGATCACAGGGAATCTCTCCTCATCTGGCACAAACAAAAGAGCTGCCTGATTAAAAGAAACCAGGAGGCAAACAAATGTCTTCACCTAGAAAAGATTAATATGAGAAGAAAGGGACAATCTGTTAAACAAAACAGGAATGTGTTAGCAACTCTGTCAAGCAGTGACCCCAGCCAGCACTGGAAGCATGCTGCTGTTTACACCCAACATGCCATCTACACTCTCAAACCACCTCTCGAGACTCCATGTCCTCAGGCAGTCAGATGCTTTACACAGGCCCACAGGGAGCATGAACGCCTTCAGGCCTTCCTGGCTAGTAGCAATGTCTTTACGTGTCACTGACCTGCTCCTCAGTGCCCTCACCACCTCCACTCAACATGCAACACTGTTGCAGAGAGGGTGAGGATAGGTGGTCTGCAGCCAAGGACTTAAATGTCAAACAGCCAGAGAGGGAAAATTACCCTCAAAAAGACTGATTACAAAATAAATGAACAGATAAATTAATAAACCAACTGACCTTGGGTGCAATTAGGCCTTGATTACTGCACACTGTGTACCCTGGGAGATACATTAATTAAAAGAGGATAATGGAAGGCAACAAGGGAGGCTTTGTGCGGAAATACCTGCCAGCAAAGAAGATCCACCACAAGCATCTTGTGTAAATGTTCTGTGTGCTGTGTAGTGTGGATGTGGTGTGCTCAGAAAAGACAAAAAGCAAATGTCTTTATAAAAGCAAAAGTCTAAAACATACAAAAAAAAAAGAGTGGTTGGCATTATAATCCCAAGCACAAACCTCATGAAGGTCTGAATTTAGTATTATGGGTTTGGGAAGTAATGAAATGTGAAATCACAAAATACTAATATGCCACTGAAAATGCCTACCACTATAGGTAGTATCCGCAAACATCTACCAGCATTTATGTTGGACATTTTAATTCAAGCCTTTCATGCCCAATATTGCCTCCTGACCACAGAAAGGAAACTTTAACAACTAGTGAAATTGTGTTTTGGCAAAAATGTTAAGTTGCCCTGTCCCCCATTTGCTCCATCTGTGTCTATTTCTGTCCACAAACTGCTGCTGGTCCTGTTCCTAAAACTGAGATGGATGTTCTTTCCTACTTCTTTCCTTGGCTGGTCCTATCCTGGCCTCCGCCCACATTACAGCACACCTCTGAGTGTGTGAGACAGAATCCACTGTGTATAGACATCCAGTGGTCAGACATAACCATAACTTTCATCATTTGGAGCACAGTCGTGTGAAGCTATAGCAGTTTTAGGGGCTGAATGCCAGTCTTTCCACAAAACCAAAGAACAATTCAGTTTATGTCTTCGCTGTGCCTTTCTTTTCCACTTGCCCTCCCCCCTCAGTCTGTCTGTCTCTCCACACTGGTTGATCAAGGCCTTGGGAGACTGCATGTTTAGACACTCGTCACTTATGTCAATTAGACCTTCTGTCTCTTGTGACCCCAAGACAGAGACTTTAAGGAGCTGTTGACAGGGCCCAGCTAGCTCTACCTGGTTGGCTATTTTAAGACTTTGTCATTTCAAGACATCTGTAAACTGCCAAGAAAATACAGCCACAGTTACAAACAATGTTAGCAGGCAAGCAATAAACAGTAATGGACAAAGCCAGAGTCTAATGGCTGAATGCAGTATGTGTTAAAAAATAATAAAATGAAAACACTGGCACTCTCGGATATGGAATGAGTCATCACTGTTTAACCAAAGCCTAATAAAGAAAAACAGACCCTAGAATAAACTCAAATGGAATGAATGGCATGGCTTTTCTGAGCCTTATATACATCCTATCAGACCACTGGCGGAGCTGGCGGAACATTGTCCAGCGGTGGTGTTTTATTGGAGGCTTGTATTTGTTAATGTGTCTGGGCTCCTGCACTGTTGAGAGGGAGAATGCCTAACAGAGAGGCTGTTGTGCATGGGTCTGGCTGAGCTCCACTGTCCCCTCCAGCCAAACTACCATATTCACACTTTTTTTATAAAGCCTTATGAACTGGAGGCACTCAGCATGGGTGAATAGTCACTCTACCTCTTCACACACACAGTACTTTTTTTTAGAGTTCACAGTGTCAGCTGGGAAGGGAGTAATTGTTCCAATGAGAGTGCTTTTGCTTTATTTCCATCACTTTTTCTTTTCCAGTCTTCTTATGTGTCTTTCCGGGCAGCTGAATAGCTGCTTACACTCTGCCTTTCATGGTGCTTTCTCTATTGCTGGAACAGTGATGCCTAGGCAAGGCCTGGGTCCTAAATAAGGGTTTCAGGCCTGACACATGTGGCCTGTGGACTGACAGCAGCTTTGTGGCTGAGGAAAGAGGGGTGGGAGTTGGGGGCCAGGGGCCAGGGACACTCAGGGTGGACAGACAAGTTGAAGGAGCCCCTTGAGAAACAGGCTGGGCCAACAATCACAACACCACCTCAACAAGGGCTCCAGTCATCCAGCGGAGTCGAGCTGGAAGGAAAGGAAGAAACGCTACCACTGCTAGGTGCCAACAGGAATCAAGAAACCCTACATTAGAGGGAGAAGAGGAACACTGGAGCACAGGAAAACCTAAAAAGAGGAGTGGACAGATGATGGACAGAAGGCTGGAGAAAGAAAGAAACATGGTGAGATGAGACTGAAAAGAAAACAGACCATCTTGGTGAGCGAATAGCTTCAAGGAAACCCTGCTCCTGTTTGTCACAGAAAACAATCTGGAATAAACTCTGAGGGAAACAACTCGGTAAAGGCTGAAAAAAAAAAAAAGGTATGTTGTGAGAAAAATAGGAACAGACAGGTGAGAGAGAAGGAGAGAGTAACATTAAAGTGTGCTGTGTGTCACAACACATTGCTGCATACCACGTCACCTGGGAAAAGGCCAGCGGGGAGATAAACAACTCCACAAGACTCAGTAAAACAAGCAGCCAAGATTAGTTCAATGTGACAACAGGGAAACAAAATAACAACAAAGGAAACAACACATTAATGTGCAAATGCATAAGTGAGTCAAGTTTTTACACACTGAGAGGGGTATTAATGATTAGTATTACTGGTTATCAAATATAGACTTTCAGCAGAAGCTCTTAAAAGCTTAAGAGATATTCAGAGGGAGGGAAAAAAGGCAAAGAGGAGGAGTGGGTGGTTTTTCAGGACAGCAGACAAAGAGAAATACAATTACAGAGCCTCTAAAAATCTATTCAGTTCATTTTAATGGGAACTGGTCCTTCTCCATCTCTATCCATCTCCCTGTCTCACTGTGCTCTACTCTGGACCAATCCCAGCCTAATCCTCCACTTTACCTGCAACTCAGATGATTTCACAGTTGTCACTGAATGCTGAATGTCCTCTTTCTTCCCACAAAAGTGAACTGAGGGACGTGCCAAGATAGTTAACTGGCTAGAAGGGGGAAATGTGTCTCTCAAGCTGGCAAATGTTTCCCTCATGCTTGTTAGCAATCTCCACAACAGCACGTTAAAACACTTGGCTAACAGCGTCCTTTCGAGTGGTCACACCAGCTAATGCCCTTGACTTAAGATTAGAACCATCAACAATTCGCTAACGAGACAAGAGACCCTCTGTGAGGCTACATGTCCAAGTCAGTCCTCAGAAGGGCTCTGACACACACAACACTGTACACTGAAGGTCATGATGACATCCCCACCTGTCCCCGACCGATCAACTGATGTTCGCACGTTGTGATGGAAGTTGTGTGTGTAGCTTGTTTTTAAGGAAGTGAGCTGCAGCGGACTCACTGTCTAACTACTGTTAAAGAGGTCACTGTCCTTCCTGCAGCTACTGTGGATTTACTGACACTAAATCCTACATTAACAAGCCATGGAATCTATCCAACAGAAATTAAAAAAAAACCTACAGCTGTGCAACACAGACAGCTTGAGTAACAAGACAAGAGACAGTAGCTAATGGTTTAAAACGATGCCGAACATTAAATCCCTTCTGTCATGTCCACAATTGTTCCCCCTGATTCCCATCTACAGCTGCAACGCTGCTTTGTTTTCCACACTTCAGATCTCTTGAGCTTCATGCCATGAAGCTATGCCACTGGTATGTGACTACTCCAGGCAGTGGAGTGAATTCGTTTTGCAACGGGATCAGAATAACTACGTTGGGGCAATGTTCTTGGCATAGACAGCACCATGTGTTATCCGCCTGGTTGCCACTACACACAGTGGCGTGAGGTGTGGTAACAGTAAACAGCCCAGACACAGGAATGCACAGGGCAATAAAATACTGCACTATTCATCACAGCGGTGGCACAAATATCAACGTTTCCCCTATACAGCCCTTACTACAAACAGATTTCAGCGTACTTTTAGTCTTCCGCTGTTAAGAATTCCCAACATACACCTTACTGTATATAACTTACTTAATGGTTGTCGCCTATGTGCTTGTCAGTACAGTTTTTTTATTAATAACTCTGTAAGTAAATCATTTTAGGTTTAGCCTAATTCCAGCCAGCCACGTTGACGGATACCAGTGGGATCACCTGAGGGACAGAAGCTCTGACAAAGGCTTTAGAGTGGAGAATACAGCAGCTGAGGAGTGAAAGCCTCACACACAAGCCTGGATGACAAAAACATTTGTCAGGAAGGGCTGGAGGATGAGTGACGTTACTGTGAACGGCACAGAAGTAAACTGTACTGTGTTAACATGCAATGATAATAATATATGAGTCAACATTTGGCTGGGTGGATTCAATAAAAAGCAAGTGTCTGTGACCAACGAGAGGAGGTGCGGTCCATATACAACGCTATGGATCATTTAGTCCACTGTCAACAGAGCGAGTGAAAAAGTGTGTGACACTCAGAAGTTGGAGGTGTCTGTGTGGACATGTGTTTCACTGTGTTCAAATACTGAGCTATTCTAAAGTCTCAGTGATAAATTGGAACATTTCTGACCAACTTAAGCAGAAGATAAATCTGTGATTGGAGTGAACCACCAAGAAATATCTTCCGGGAGACTCGTGTAAAGACAAAACGTGAGTGACAGCGAGCAATTCGTTTTCTACTCAACATGTTGCTTCGCACCGAATAATTGTTTATCTCATTAATGTACTCATCCAGATACTTATAATATGCTGCAAAATGTACCGCGCTCTTCTATCCCTTTAACGATTCCCGAGGATACTGGATAGGCAAATGATTTAACAAAGAGTGGGGATTACTACAACAGGGAACAAGGTGCTTGAAGCAAAAACAAAAAAAGAAACAATGAGCGATAGGGAAGACTGCGCAGGGAAGATAATTAATGAAGAGCTGCGTCAAATAATACAAGCTGTAACAGTGGGACCTCTTGTCCTACTTCTGCTGCCTATTACGCACACAAACACACACACACACAAGTGGGGAGGAGGAAGAATTAAGAAGCGGTTCCAAAAGGAATTTAATAGTGATTTACCAACAGACGTTCCCATAAAAATGTCTTAAGGAAATAAAATATGAAACAGCATGGGTCACTGAGAAACACAATGAAAACAGGGAAAAGCTGGCAGACTGGGACATTCTTACAATAATGATGCTGAGGCCAAACTGCATTTGCAAAACTGGTGGTAAAACCCAAAAACTTTTGGTGATGTGGGGGTGGGGTTACAAGAGTTCACGGATTTTGCAGAAAAGGTTTCGGAGTTCACTTTTCTTTGTTCGTCTGTGTCAGCTAGTCAGGGCCACAGGGGAAACAGACATGCCCCTTAAAAAAGAAGTGGTCAGAACCAAATGGTCTGCGAACTGTTTTATATGGAAATCCTGTGTGTGTTTGCATTAAAAAAGCAAGTAAGACCAGGGGGTAAGAAAGCATATACTGGCCTGGTAATAAAACCAGCTTCCAGAGATGCATATTTACTATATTAGCTGATTTGCAAATTAATATTCAAATATATTCAGTTCAGGGGTCTTGCCTTATTATGCAAGGTAATTTTGCCAGTGGTAAGAAAGTGCCTTATTTCTGTGGCAGGTAATTGAGAGCAGTGATGTGAATAGAGTGTCGGATGTGGTGAAGGCCTGACTCTCCCCTCAGCGTCAATGTCTCTCTGAGGCCCAGGAAAGAAGCATTGTTCCATCAGGGACACAAAAAAGGGATTAATTTGAATTTGGTTTACAATGCCATGCCTTTCAAGTTAATCCATCTGGCCTGTGCCCTGGAGTTGCCAGTTATTCCCTCCATTCTTCATTCACTATGCCAGAGCTCTTTGTCTGCAGGAGGGGTAAATGTCAACTCCACCACTGGTTGGACGGACAGAGTCCTGAGACGCATCGAGGCAGAAAAAGAAAACGAAAACAGAAAGAAAATATCCTGCGTTTAAAAAAAAAAAAAATCCTTACAGTTGATTTTATTTACTATTCACTACCACATCAATTTAACTCCCGTTTTCTTAAACATATTTATGACTTACCGTACACATGATAATATAAACACAATGAAATGTGAAATCTAAATCCAGAGGAATTATGCACAACACTGCTGCAATTTAACTTTAACAGATGGTGATCTGGCACGCACATTTTGTGACTAACAAGCTGCGTGGAAAAAAAAACACACACACAAAATAGTCATGTCCTTCCTCTTTGTGTAGTTACTAAGTGGCTCGCATTATCTGGCACCCCTGCTGAGAGTGTTAGGATGAGTCTCCCCATACATCCATCAAGTTGGTTTCCTTCCCTTCCCCCAGAAATCCAGATTCTACCAAATTACTATAAAGTGTCACTGAGGGACATTTTACTTGCTGTTTTGTTTGTTCCTTGGCTTTAATTATTTCTTTGAATGTATCTTGTGTCATTTTAACTCAATCTGTTGTCCAAAGCATAGATGTGGTAAACCAGAACAAAAAAAATGTAATGCTAAAATTATCATACTGTACCACTGTGATGTTTCAAGAATAGTATCTAGAACTTTACAGTATATTTATGACTAAAATCATAAAATCTAAAACAGTTTGGAGAATAGACTGAGATGGTGACTGTGAGGCTGCAAAGAACAGTGCAGCCTCTCCTTTATCCTGTGGGTGCTGCCAGAGGCATTGTGAAACTACTGACCTGTGCTTTTGCTGCACAACTCCCTGTGCACCCCTGAAGGACGCACACCTCGGCAGATCAACAGAGGACAAAATGAGCAGTTGCTGCGGCGAATGTGATGTAGAGAAACAACTGAGGACTACAGATGGGGTTTTTGAAGTGTCTTGGCTGTTACCTAGCTAACAAGCTTATTAATTAGCAGGCACAGCAAGCTACAGCAACAAATATTACTAAAAACACAAAAATGGTTCATTTGGAGCTGAACTTAATTAATTCAATTTATCTTGCTGCCAGGGGAGTTAAGTAAAATACAGATAATATATACGGAAAATGGAGAAGAAACACTGATTTTTAATTAGAGATATTTCATCAAATGACTATACTGTCTCAGATGATGTCCTCCTGGCAGCACTTGCAGTAAATAATCCTCTGCAGAGCTCACAGCAGATTACATATAGAGGATTTTACTGTAACTCTCTGCAAGTTTTAAAAGATGGCTGCAAATCTCTACTTTCACTTCATCTCCAATAATGGTGCTATTTACTTGTCCTTATTATGGTCAAGAGGTTTTAGAAACATGCATGCTTTGATGTCTGTCTGTGTGTGTGTATATATATATAAAACAGTTATACACTGTGCACACATGCAGCTAGGAGCTAATGATGCTGGCTGATACCTGCACAATTTTCAGATTCATCCAGCTCAAAATGTTTTTGCAGAATTCACAGAACAATTCGAATATAAACAAAGGGCTTTAAAAAAATTTTTAAAAACATGTTGAGCTAAATAGTTGTTCCTAAAGTAAAGTAAAGTAGGATGATATCAGGAAAAGAAAAAGAAAATCAAGACAAAATAATAATAAAAGGCTAAGTAACTGATATCTAAGGGGAGCAGTGTACTCCAATTAAACATTTGGATTTTTTTAGGTCAAATCTCAGTAGTATGGTAAGGATTTAACTAATATTCAATTACACACTGGCTTAGTTCTAATATAAGCCAGCAGATTTAGCTGTCAGTCAGTGTTTGACAGCATGCAGAATGTTAAAACTGGAATAAATGGACACAGTGTTGTGGCCGTGTCAGATGTGTTTAACCTACAAAAGATTCTGCATCCTGTTTGCACTTCCTGGTACACAAGCACCCTGTCAGTTTTGTTTATGAGAGGCCTTTACTCAGGTCTGAAAATGCTCTTTTTCTGGTTACTCTGTATAAAACGTATCATGATTTCTTAAATGCTGCCATTCTTCAGTGCTGCATTTGAAACTTTATACTTACAAAACACTGTGTGGCAGAGAATTGGAGAAATGTAGCATGCACACCCCCCCACGCACAGTAAAGAGGTGTATTGAGGTAGACAGCTTATACCACCCCCTCTCACACACCATTAGTCCTGGCTGTGTGTTGCACATTCCAGTCTCCCCTGAGTGTGTCGGGCAAGAGGGGCCCCTTCACTGTGGATCCATCTATAGAGTGCTAATCCACTGCTGGGCCATGCAAAACAGGGACCACCAAACATAAATAAATAAGAATGAGTTGAATCTCAGTCTACTTTTCCCATTTCAATCAAGTGTGAGGATGGAAACCAGACGGCATGGTCACATTTAGAGGTCAGTCCTGGCTCAATCAGAAAAGCCCTCACCGAAAACAGCAAGTGATTATTTTTAAGCCCTTTAAGTGTCTCTCCCTGCTGGCTGAGAAGTGGGCAAATGGGGCTCGGGAAGATAAAAAAAAGAAAAAAAGAAAGTGCCTTTGCTGAAAACCCGCCTTTCTCCCCACAACGGCTGTCAAAAGTTATAAAGTTCATAAACAGAGACAGAAGGGATTAAAGGTGCAAGAAGGAAGGTTAAAGAGAAGGGAACTCCCCAGTCGGCAGAAAGCGCCAGGCTGAGGCTGATCATCGAGACCACGGATCTGGTCTGGAAACTAAACCCACTCTATTTATTCCTATCACTCACTTAGCATTCAGCTCTGTGCCAGTATAGGCAGTATAATGACTAGTGTTAGTGGTGTATATGAGCATTATCATGTAAATGGTAGTTACTGTACAGTAAAAACCCTGCTTTAACAGATGATAGCAGCTGGGCCTCAGAGAGGGAGGGATGCATCCTGAATATAAGTGCTCTTCATAGACACTATCCCTGCTTTTTGGCTACTACATCAAAGAGAGACAGCTGAAGAGCTTCCATTTGCATTGCTGAACACCGTGTACTTGTCTATGAAACCTCCACATCACTTTCTCCCCAACGTGTGCACGTATGACAGGTTACACATGTTTGTGAAAATGAATGATCCTGCACCTGGCTACGTTGTGTTTTCTATTATTTCAAGCAAGTTCTTCACTGAAAAATCTCATCTGTTTGTAAACTTGGGAGCACTTGGAGAATTTCATTAAAACTCTCCCTGATCGAGCAGTTCAGTTGATTACCTCGATGACATCCGACTAGTTTTATGCTCCACAGCTGTACACCATTAACGCACCACGTCTATCACCTTTCACTCATCACCCAAAGTGTAATCCCACCCTGATCATTAGGCATAGCACATCAAAATTTCATTACCTCACTGCCAATCCTGTAATTTTAGCAAATGCGGTGATGACACTTATTTGAATGAAGAACAAAGGAATCATTTTGGTTAGAAAAGGACAACTGGGAAGCAACTGTGGCTCAGACGTGCAGCACATCCAGTGGAAGTCACTTTCATTCTCCTACTAAGTCGGCCACTGTCAGAAACGCTGTTCCTGACCGATTGTGGCAGCGTCCATATCAGACGGACTGTTCTACCTAGTAGAAGTCCGGAGACATTTAAATCTGTCAGCCAATTACAGGCCGATGCTGTCAGCAGGACGAAGTGATGCTGAAGATCCCTGATGAATACGGGCATGCTGAGGATATAAATCAGTTTCATCTGGAGTCCTTCAATATATCCCGAGTACACTTACAAGTATGCACATATGTACACTTCCACACACACATCCCTTTCGAAAGACTTTCCCTCGGGCCTCATCTGTCTCACTTCGTTCCACAAACTCACTTGTGATTATCTGCAGAAAAAAAAACAGTCAACATCTGTTTAACTTACTTTTACAGGAGTACAGCCCAACTGTCTTTTAACTTGACATCAAAGCTGACCAATGATCAGAGTTGCTGCAGTAATTAGCGCCTATGAGCACATGATGAACTATGAACTATGATTACTGTCTGGAAAATGTGACAGCAAGGCTGCACTGTGCACCTTGAGAGTGGGTTCACACTATGGCTTGGAATCAATGATCTATGATTTCTCTTAACCACGATGAAGAATTTTAATAAACTAAAAGTTATACCTGCCCTGCTTTCTAATCGCTGTTAAAACACCTAAAGGAAAATTAATGGTCTACCTCAGTTACTCAGCTTTTGTAAAAGTGTTGGACTAACATTCTAATACAGACATTCAAATGACCCAGTAGAAAAATGGCTTGATAATCTTTGACTTGACGTCCCTAATCCCAAAGACGAATGTGAAAACTGTTAAGATAAAACACTTTCCTATGACTTAAATGACTAAAATGCTCAGAAAAACCCAGACAGTCAAGGTAACACACGCATGTATTTAATGTCTAGTCAACCATTTTCAAGCAGCAAACATTTTGTCTACATGCTGGATAGATGCTCATTCTCCTTCTCTGGCTGAGAGGATTAACAGGCAGGCAAAGGGAGAGTCTTATCTCACCTTGCAGAGATAAATCAGACAGGGACAGTGCTGCTCTGGAGAGCAGCACAGAGCGAGACAGAGGCATTTGAACAGAAAACCACACACAGCCTTTCTTGCCAGACAGTTTGTTTAAAACCTGCTTTAAGGGTTTATGCTCTGCTCTCTGCCCTCAGGAATGAGCGGCCAATGGCATGGGCAGTGTGGTCACCTTGATCTCTCCTGTGAGTGTTTACAGACAACAGGAGACAAAAATTGGCAAAAAGTATTTTGAGAATTTCTTTACCTCTCACCAAGCTTTTATCTTTTACCTCAACTGGGAATACACTGATGTCCGCTCATGTCCTGCTGTTTTAAAGCTACAGTGTGCAACTTATATCAAACATTTTAACCTGCAATATTATTCCAAATCATATTGTAAAGTGAAGAGATGCGGTCGAAGCTTATTCGACCCGGCGAGCCATGCCTGCTAACCAATAAGAAAGTCAGAGGTGGGAGCTCACAACTGTCAATCAATAGGCGAATGCTGCCGCAATCAATATTCTCTGGCAATGAGGCGTCAAGCTAGTATTAGCTGCTGAAAGATGTCACTATGGCTGAGTCATAGGGTAGAGAGCTCCTGATTTCTACATCAGCTGAGACAGTGAACATAATGTTGATGGCACTGAAGGGCTGAGAGGAGCATAACAAAGCATAGACAGTGATGACTGACATACAAACTGTTTTAATACTCGTTATATATTTACGTGTGCAGCTCGCCGAAGCAAATGTTATATTACTTCTCTCAACTTTATGGTCAAGATGAATAACAGCTGATGTTCAAAATGAATATATTTACAGTTATATGAGAGGAGCTTTAATAACGTGTGTGTCTGGAGGACAAAGCTGGCTTTATGTGGCTCTGCCTCGGGGGAAATATTTGGAATCTTGTGCAGGATGAAAGGAAACCATACTTTTGAAACAATTCAAGCTTGAAAGCAGTGCAGCAGAAATTCTTTTTGTGGCGCAACAAATCTAAAACAGTGATGGTGTCTGTCCAGCTAGTGTGTGATGCAGTCATTACTAAGGATTTGTTCTTGTTGCACTGATTGGCGGCGTCATTGCTGAAACTTTCAGAAACTTTAACTTTATGAAGGGCAGATACTATACGCCTGGAGGAAATGAATTTCAGTGCTAAATGTTGCATGAAAATTACACTACAGAAGCAAAAATAATATTTTTTCTACAGAAAAACTGTTTTTCTACATAATTTCCATAAGAGAAGTGTGTGTGTGTGTAAAACACCACCAGAAGTGGGAAACTATTGATCTGCAGAATTGTCTCAACAGTTGTTAATTACAAAAAGCTTAAGTCTAAACGATTACCTGATGAGATGCACGCTTCAAAGAGAACAAGTCAGCGTGCGTAAATGATGAAGTATATCTGCCCAATGGGCTGAAGTTAGGTGTAATTATGGTCTTGGAGGTATATTCAATGTCATTATGGGACTACTTTAACAGCTGATTAGATCAGGAATATGCTCCCACTGCTGGCGTGTATAGCATAGCTTGTAATAAAGACATATAGGAATTTATATATTTATAAAACGGTACAGAATAGATACAGGGATGCTAGTAAAGAGAGTTCTTTTATCTTGAAACACTGTAATTAAGTTTTGCATATGAAATGGTTCCCCATCACAAAGAGGGTAAACCCTAGTTAAGATGATCTCTGGTGCATGAAACATCAATGGATCAGGTGCAGACCAACTGTTCTATTGAAGGTGGGAAGCTGAAATGAATCAGGGCAACTTCAAAAGAACCACTGGCAAAACGCTGAGAAAAAAAGAGGACACTTATAACAGTTGACATCAATCAATAACTGTGTAGGAAATTGATTCCCATTCTGTTCACCAAAACGCAGTGCTGAAGGGGGATCTTTATTCTGAGCTACCACCAGAGCACGATGGCCACAACGACTTTAAGAGTATGAATTAAATTTAACAGCAACTTGCATCGTGCACAAATCTGCAGCGCCCAGGGATGAAAGCCAGCTGTCAGACCACAGTGGTAACTGAGTGCTCCACCACTGAGGACAGTGTCTGTTTGCCAACAGCAAATAACCGCCTCTGGCTCATTTAGTACCATCTCTTTTTTCTTTTCAGCAAACAAAAGCAGCCTGCCACTGAGATGTCACAAGCTCTCCTCAACAGCTACCACTACACCGCCCGATCAAACACAGAGCTGTATGTGGAACAAGCCCAAAGCCAACACAGTAAGGAACTCTGAACAAACCAGAGTACATGAACAGTATATACTGCCAGGCCAACAAAGAAGAATTTTAAGCCCCTTCTGTTCTGGCTCATTTGTTATCCCGGCATCTGCTTTGCATGGAAAAGTATTCGTTGGTCGTGAAATACAGTTTATGAGAAAAGCAAACTTAGCACAAATAGAATGTTTTCCACTGGTCTAGAAATGTGGTGGAAATGTTGTCATGACAGAAATTACATTAATGTAAATCATTAATTTATATAAATTAAATAAATTTAAAAATCCTGATAGTGCTTTGCTTTGCTTTAGTTTTTGCTCCTTGACTTAGAATTTTGCTTGTTTTGTACCTCACTTGTAAGTCGCTTTGGATAAAAGCATCTGCCAAATGACTAAATGTAAATGTAATTTTTCACCAACCCTGTCTCCTAAAAATGACGTTCCTATACAACTAAACTGCAATCACGATTACGTTTTTCATAATTGCAACTGGTTTTTATGTTTTCTGTGAACACAATGACCATATGTTCACAATTAATGTACATGACAATTCATAAATACTTAACATATAAATTAAATGTCCATGGGAAACATATTTTTGTCTGCCAAATTATCTGTTCTACTACAAAATCTGTATTCTAGTCAGGGTCAGGGAAAGATTGTGGGCTGTGTATTAGTGAAGAATTTAACAGATTACTTTACACACAACATCTGCATAAAATGTTAAACACTCTCTAACCCTAACCAAAGTATTTTCTATGCAGATTTTTTTCAGTACTCAATCTCAGGTCTGCAGAATGCCAGTCCTGCACATTATACGCCCGCCATGCACCCCACCACCTCCTTGCGAGCCAATTGCCGTTCATTAGTGTGATGTTTCATTCATACACAAAATATGTTGCCTGACAGTGATTACATTTGTTACAAAAACACAATAGTTGTATAGCAACATAAATTTTAGGAAACAGGGTTGTTCTTAGCAGTTCGATGGAGGCAAAAGCCAAAGCCATCAGACTCTGAGTAACATGAACAGGCCACTCCCTAAATCTCAAGTGACCAGGAATCAACCTGCTATGCTTTCACACATTTCTATGGGGTAAAGCCCTGACACGAAGGAACAAAAATATTCTAGTAGAACCAACTGATATAACATGGCCCGTTGCTACAGAGCAGTAAGTGAGTAGGTTAGAAGAAAAAGGAAACTCTAAAACAGCCTAGGTGTATGAGTTGAGACTGACTTCAGGGAGGTATCTCAGCTGGCAAGTGCTCAAGCAACCACCAAATGCAACCACATGTAGCTATAAACACACTCACAAACAAATGTCACACAAACACGCACAAGGGCCACGCACACATACATTCTGTGGCAGCGTGCTTATAGCGAGAGAGCCGCCAGCTGTCGGAGATCTTTGAGAGAACAGAACACCACCTGTCCCCTTATCTTCCCCTCACAAGCCAAGAGAGGCTCTCTGTCCAACTGGAGCCACCTCCTTCTACCATGCTTAATGGCAGCTTGTCTCTTATTTTCTCTTCAACAATCCTTCTGTGCGTTTGATCTCAAAGCACCAGATTGTGTGCAATTATTTTAAATCGCATCAAGGCTTTCCTGACGAGGAAGGCATCTAAATGCTATACTTGGAGTCCTGGTAGTGATGAGACTACAGAAGGTTTAGATTCGGGTAACAGTGGACAGATGTCTCTCCTGTTGTTGCCACATAGGAATATGGCCATCAGGTCAGAGACAGTGTATATGCAGTGGGGTGTAAGGTCAACATATCTGTCTTTCTGTTTACATTATCTCACTCTTTCACCTCTCTCCTGTCTCCTCTCTGTACCGTTGTTTTGATTTTGGTTAGCCAAGTATTTGGGTGCAGACAGATTGATAGAAGCCAGACTCAAGTGTGGGCACAGCTAAACCCAGTTTTGCTGCGTTCTGTGTAAACACCAGCTAATGTGATACCCTCAAAGAACCTTGAGAGTGTGCAAGGCAGCGGATTCTGGTACTGAACACAGCACAGTGAGACCTGGCTGGTGCCTTTGGGGTTAAAACAGCTCTCCTCTTTATCATGTGCTGACCATGGTATTAATGACAGCTTTGCTAGAGGCTTTTAAGTAGAGGAGCATTCTCTCAGTCTGTGGTTACAGCTAGATGGCGACCAGTCAAATAAAAGCAGCATGTGCAGTTTCCAGGTAACCAGCTGTAGTGAGAATGTGTATATGATGGCAGTGCTAATGGGCCGGAGTTCCTCTCACACACAGACCTTAAGTGCACATGTGCACACTGCACAGGAGCGTTTTACTCTGGGAAGGAAATGTGTGGAAGTGGAAAGTAGAAGAAATGAGTGATGGCCCCACCAGCTGTCTTGGAGTTATGGCCTGAATTAGTAAAGTTGATGTTTTTCAGACAACATGAACAGTACTACTAGTAGATTTATATCACCACAAGGTAGCTGAAATCAACCCCACAGCTTAGCATGAATTAAGCTGGACTCCTGGGCAGCCTGCATCTAACAGGACTGAGGCAGGAGTTAGGCTGGCAGAGTCCAGACCTCAGCTAAATCAACTGGGTGTGCTCTGTGAGCAGTCACTACAACTCCTCTGAGGATGAAAGTGAATTTACATGGCAGCGGTGAATCTCAGGTAATTTGATAAAATCACAGCAACACGCTGAGCGATGATTAACTTATTCTCCTCCATCTCTGTGTCCTTCCACGCTGCTTCTGTCAGGCAATCAATAAGCTATTATAGCTCCAAACGGCGGGGCAAATTAACTTAGGAATCCACCTGCAGAGTCGGCACTCTCCACTAATCCCGTTGGCAGGGAAAAAATTAGAGTGGACGCAAAGGCCAGGTCTCGAGATGATCTGCTGCCACACTGTGATTATCATCGTGATGCTCACAGAGAACAGGTTCTCCAGTGTAAACATGGTACTGCTGGTTAAACTGTAAAGCCATAGTGAAGCTGCACCGTATATAAGAGTATAACACTGTATCTTAAAAAACATTTAGACACTGGTTAAGTACAGTAAGTGTTGAAAACTGGCATTGGTGAGTGTAAAATCCTATGATATTTTTAGGGAAGTAAAGAACTCTAGGAAAGGGACAAGCTTTATCCCACCAGTCATCCTTCAGATGGAGCCAAAATGAAGCTCAGGCACCAGTCAAAGATTAGAATCTGAGATGGAGAAGGGCGGAGAAATAGAGAGAGAGACAGACAGAGAGAGAGAGGGAAGTCTGGAAGGGAGAATAGACATCACCCCGGAGCCTAACAGCAGCACTATGGTCATACAATACCGGCCCTCACTGAGTCAGATGTCAGCTATTTCAAACTTACCCACAGCAACACTGACTACTGTTTGAATTTTGAATGGATCCTCTCTACTTTTCTCTTTTTACACATGACGTCCCCCTGTCTGTCTTTTATCCAGCTCTTTTCAGTATATGGTTACATGGAGATCCTTTTGTGTCCTTGCCACACCCTGTTTAGAAAGGTCAAGCAAGCACAATGAAGAGGTGAGGGTGTATCTGCTCTATTCACCACCGAGTCGAGCTGCACTTCTCCTCATGGTCTCAATTAGACTATTGTATATGTTTACAAACACTCCACAGAGGATCATTACAGCGCATGCAGTTAAGCCTGAGGTGCATAGACATTAATTAATATGTTAAGTTAATATGTCTAACATTCTTGTGGTGATGGAGTCGGTGCATTAATTTGTAATGAGAGACTTAATATGCTGCAAAGCTAGGGCTTAAAAATGAATGAATACTAGCATTACACAAAGGTTAGAATAACACAAGGCTTGCATAAGACCTACACTGCGATAATGACAACTCTCACTCATGCCAGTCCTATTTTAGGACACACTCTTGTATCCGTGACACGACAAGGAGAAACTCATTTTCTCCCAATTGTTGCGTTAATTATCAGATTAGCTACCACAGCAACCAAGGACAATTAGATGACAATTGAATGCCATCATGTATCCACTGTTTGCATTTGTCACTGACTGATGGCGGGGTTGTGACTTTCCACAGAC
The DNA here is from genome assembly GCA_900302695.1 of Helostoma temminkii. Taxonomy (NCBI): domain Eukaryota; kingdom Metazoa; phylum Chordata; class Actinopteri; order Anabantiformes; family Helostomatidae; genus Helostoma; species Helostoma temminkii. Next base: position 592 of record OMLM01009205.1, on the reverse strand, counting down.
CTCAGCAACAAGGCTGCATTTCATTTGCAGCCAGATAGCACAAGGCAGATCATTATCAGTGTTTGGGTCTACTGCTTACCTCACCAGCTCTTCCTGCCTGTCACGCTCCAGGCTCAGCAATATGCTACAACTGTGATAAAATTTCAGATATCTTTTTTCTTCTTCTTTTCTTCCCCCATCCCTTCTCCTTCACAGAGGTCTGTCTTACTTTCTCTGTTTATCAATTCACATGAGACGGAGCGAGGGAAATGAACACAGTGGGGAAGAGTTAGAGGGAGAAATAAAAATAGAGAGTAAGTAGAGGAGCAGAAGAGGCATCATGTGAAAAGGGAAGATATGTCAGATAGGCTGATGTACAACACAGTTATCTGTGTGGTCAGTTCATTGAACCTGAACAAAACAGGAGGCTACCTGTGAATGCCATACACTCACATCATCTATTGTTATTGTTGCTTAAATATCCAAAACCCAGTATGTTAATGTGCATTCAAATGCATATATATATATATATATATATATATATATATGACAATTTTTTTTAATTGCCTTTATATACCACCACAGCAGATCTGAAATAAAACACTGAATATGT
>OMLM01009203.1:89858-101626 GCA_900302695.1 Helostoma temminkii | reverse complement strand
CCTTTGCCATTCTGGTTATTCTTCGATCCATTTTGATAGTTGTCTTCCGTTTTCTTCCACGTCTCTCTGGTTTTGTTCTGCATTTTAAGGCATTGGAGATCATTTTAGCTGAACAGTCTATAATTTTTTGCACCTCTTTATAGGTTTTCCCTTCTCCAATCAACTTTTTAATCAAAGTACGCTGTTCTTCGGAACAATGGCTTGAACGACCAATTTTCCTCAGGCTTTCAAATGCATGTTCAAAAAGTGCTGACTTCATCCTTAAATAGGGGCCACCTGATTCACACCTGTTTTTTCTTAAAATTGATGACCTCACTGATTGAATGCCACACTGCTATTTTTTTAACACGCCCCTTTCAACTAATTGCCCAATTGCACAGCCTTAAGAGCGTGCATATCATGAATGCTGGGTCTTGTTTGTTTTCTGAGAATCTACTGAACCTACTGGTAACTTGTTTGCCATGTAGCAATAAAAAATAAACTAAAAACCTGGAAAAATTCTGGTTAGTCACATTGTACTGCTATTATTTTGAACAATACTGTATAAAATGTAACAATGAAGGAAAATACATGTAAATACATATGACAAAAATATCCAATTCAAAGACATCATGCAAAAGCAAAATTTAGGTAATAAATTTGTTCGTGTGGCTCCACAGATCCTATGGATATTTTAGTCGAAGTGCTTTTGTATTTATCAGATGGGAAGGTTTAGGAAACATCGCTCTAGATGATCCAGACCAACGAGGCATTGCTTAAGGAAAGACTAATGGTTCTCCAAATATTTTGAAATACCATTCTTAAAAACCTCTGTCCATATCCTCTGTGCTAAGGTGGAGACAGACATCTCAGCATATATAACCAAAACTATGTTCATACGAGAAAAAACATTTTGTAACTTGAATAGAATGTTTAATGTCTAAGTTGAATGAGCTCATAGAGTTCAGAACAAAACATTTATATTTAAACTAATTTCTACATGATACTCTTAGATGTCACATTCAATACACTAGTTGTTCCCCTTTTGCCAGCAACCCTCACTTTCAATTCATGAGTTTTCTTTGTACCCATATGATAAATCAGTAACGGGCATAAAGCTGTGCTAGTCAAAGTGTTCCACAGATCAACAATCCCCAACCCAAACCAGGCTTCTGGCGAGCTCACCTTCCACAGAGTTGGCGGACCCTCAATGAGCTTGGCATTGGTGCCACAGTACTGCAAAGCCAGATGGAGACACTCGGTGCCAAATTCAAAGTCTGATTCTGTGCACTGCAGAGGGGACAACAGAGCAGATCAGCTGTGGACAACTGTTGACACACAGTGTCTTTCCATCATACTAAAGATTGCACTATATTGTTCTATTGCACTGTTGATCAACTGCTGTGACTAACTGTCCAATTACATACAGTAAACATACTTACATATATCAATACTTTATTTCTCTGTAATGCACATTTCTCATTACTGACACTTTAAAAACAGCAGTATGAATGCCCAGGACTTACTGTTGACTCAACACAAGTCCACTCTGATTTACAAATACTGGTAAAATTACACAAAACCGTGGGCATTTTTTAGATTTTATTGACATCCAGCAGGTATTCTATTAGTGGGATTATTTTTTTTCCAAAATAAAAATCATACTCTATTGTTTCTTGCACCAAGTTTAAAGTTTATGCACTTTCATTGGGGAACTAGATGGCCTCTATAAATATCATGACAGTTATAGAGATATTTTATGTTGGCAGTAAAACCAAAAAAGTATCTTTCAGAGACTGTCAGTTTGCTCAGTAAATCATATATCAGCTTGTAATTTAGGTTTTTAAATGTATTGCATAAAAGTGGTCAATTTTGGCATGAGCCGTTAAGATAGTGGATCAATAATATTCCCAAAACATAATCTTAATCAAGATAGCTGAGGTGGGCAAGGTGTTGTTCAATGGGAAATCAATCAACTGCCAAAAAATAATAAGGAACCATGTTCTGGGAATCATTAATAATTAATTATTTTGGTCTCAACCAAAGATTTCAATGGACCAACCAAACATCGAACACCTGCACCATTAGGTTCCATTTATAAGCAGCCAAAAATATCTTAATAAAACAAAACTGCAGTAGTATTATGACATGCTACTTTCTCTCTCATCTACCATTTGTTCAAAGATGCTCTTCTTCTGTGGTGGCATTTCTTCTTTGCATTACAGCGCATTACAGACTTGCTCTTAGCACCCGGCTAACGTTAAATGCAGTCAGACACACTGGAAAAGCAGATGGATCTGCTAACCAGCTTGTAAAGTGATGAAGTGCCCTCACCGGCATTAAGTAAAGCAATCAATGCCAGCAAACACTGCAAAAGCTCACATTTGCTGAGCAACTTAATAAACTGCGTAGGATATCGTCACAATTTCAATGTTTACCTGGCAACTGGCCAAACCCTTACTGTCAGTGCTACATATTGTTCCTATATGTTGAACTCTTTGCAGATACTTCACAATCATACCTCACTATCTGAAGCCTTTGATGAAACTGTCTGCATTATGATCAGAGACAGTATTTTCACAGGAGAAAAACAGGCTCACAACGTGACGCCACCATCACATTTGTCAAGAAATACTTCAGAGGATTCTGTTTTCTTTGGCTGATGGACTGCTGGCCTTGTAACATCCCTTATCCTTGTGAATTAAGACTCAAAATGTGAAACTCCAGTTTCATCAGGTCGCTAGACATTTTCCCACATTGTTTAGTAAGACATGATAAGTTTTCTTGTATAATTTTATCATGAAATGGTGACTGTTAAAAGAGTCTGACACTTTAACTTGTCCTTTGCAACTGAGATTCACATTTTTTTTGTTCCAACTTTTTTTTCAATGTTTTTTTAAGAATCAGTTCCAGAGCTCTGTAGTAAAAACATGTTATCTTAGTATATTTTCTGTCAGGGCCATCGTCACTTTAGCCTCTAGCAGCCCCACGACCCTTGGTCGTGGACAAGTAAAAAAAATAAACATATGAAAGATATTTTGGGGCATGGAAAATCTATTTTGACGGAATACTCATAGAAATTTACTGTATGGAAATCTGTAAGCCAAAAGAAATTGTGTAAATAGACATGAATTAATATCAGTAGATGGCAGAATAGTAGATGGTAAATCTGCTTTAATACTGCATTTACAAAAAGTATAAGAGGACTATTTAATGGAGCACAATAGGCAGCAGCTCTGGGCAGAGGAGGACACATTTTATGACATTTGCTTCCCTGATGAACACTGTTTCATTCATACACATATCTATTACTCCATGAAATCAGGTATACATCATCCTGACTTGACAGGGGCCAGAGGATTGGGCTTAACAAAACCATCCAGGATGCAGTGCAGCTTTAAATAAATTCCAATATTTTTAAAATCACTAAAAACCCTTATTTGTGTTCATTCTATTGTTAGTGATTGTTGGTGGTCGTTTTAATCCTAATAAAGATAAAATACCTTTACAGTGTATTTGTGCTTTGACTCACTGCCAGGAAATCTCAGATCGCAAGATCATATAGAAGTTTGGATTGAGGCGATGAGCTCATGTGGTTTAAAACATAGTCCAGGCTACAAAGACATATTCAGGCTACCTGAGATTATACCGAGGTAATATTTTATCAAGCTATAAAAGAGAGGGGTCTTTTATTCTGAGGACCCCGGTACAGAAGAGAGAAACTGCAGGAGAAATATGCTCTTGGTCTTGAGGTAATTTAACCTTCAGTATTTTCTTCCAGTACAAAGGCTTTCACTGGGCACTGGATAAAGTGTCTCCTCCTTTGTCTTTTCAGCCCTAAGTTCTTCTACACTCTGTGAATGTAAAGATACAAATGTGTAGCTCCCCGAGATCCTACAATCCTAACCTGACACTTTACCCTTCTTTTAAAAGGTTGATGAGGACGAGAACAAAAACAGGAGGGGGGTGGGGGGGCACTATCGGTCAACGCCAAACTCCTTCTTCTTCAGCAACCTCCTCAGTTAGTCTTTTAGCGCTCGACTGGCCTTGACAGTGCAGCATAAATATGAGCTCATTTTCTGAAAAGGCCAAATCCAAATCCAACGAGGCTCTCAAAGCAATGTGAAGGTTCATATTTGCCAGGAATAAAAATAACTGCAGACAAATGTGGCTCCAAGTGGAGGCATACTTCGGCTCTTAGCTCAAGGTTTGCTGCATCCTTCAAAAGCGTGGCAATCAGAAGAACCATCTAATGGAGTCTGGGTTGAAATAGCAAACTCCAAGTGTCTGAAAAATAAATAACGTCAACTTCTGAAATTCCAGTTTCGTATTAAGTTGGCCTACCAAGTCTTAGCTCTAAGCCCCTACTTTCAGAGAAGAATCAACACATTTATATCTTACGTTAGCAGAACATTTTTTTCCACATTTCAGGTACACATATTAAAATGCACTTAACTTCTGAGACCATCTAAATGAACCATGTAAATGCTCTTTTAGCATATTTCAAACTGAGCCTTTGTTCACTTCTGTTCCACAGACTAATCTGCTGCAGTGTGGCAGAATATTTTAACATAACATTTCTTTCCCAGATGCAGCAGAGGCCAAGTGAAAGCGATAGCAGCCACACCACAAGCTCTTCACAGTGAAACCCTGCAGGTTTTGGCACATCGGCTGAACAATGAAGGACTGTACGGGTATTATATAATGTTATGATGTATGAGAGCCATAACGTCCTTTGTCATTTTTGCCATCATCTAAATGGTGTCATTTTAATGGCATAACTCTTATCCCGACTCTCATTTCATATGATTTGAGAGGCCTGTTTTGTAATTATTTCACACCAAGCATAATCAGCATTTGCCTGCAGGACCACATTTTTCATCCTGTGATATTATGTGTTGTTTATCTAAATGTTGTAGCTGTGGTTGGATTATAATGGCAGTTAAAACATTACCATCCTCTCTCTACTGTGCTCCATTAAAACCTTTTCCATTCTCAACCACTTGGGCAGCATACTGGTGAAGTTGTTGGTGAAGTACAGTTTGATTTCTGTTTAGAGTGCCAGCTTTTACATTTTTAAATTAAATCCTTAAATTTAATGAGCTAATTAAACATAACTTCTAAAAGTATATTTACTCAGAGATACTGTACTGGCCTCAATATGTACACCAGAAATCAACCTATCCTACACTCATTAAAGTTTCTGCCTCAACACAATACTAGACGCAGTGTTTTACACTTTAGACTTTACTCAGTTATGTCAATTCAAGCGTCTGCAGACACATGTTTTAGCTCTCAGCAATCCTTAACCTTGTGTTACCTTTCCTAAAAATCATGCGAGTTCCACACACTGGGGTACCGATTTAAAATTTGGAAAAATGGAAGAACATTTTATTTAGGGATGTCCTGACAGCAATATCAGAAAATCGGATATCAGGTCCGATACCGCCCTCATGTAATCATACTCTCCTAAAAAAACTTCTCCTAACCTAACCTAAAACAACGTGGCACTGATGCACAGCAAAATGACGTGATGTACTCTTTGTGTGTCTGTTTATATTGAATGTGAGTGTGTATGACTGTATATGTACTGTATTTAAGTCTTTTGTTGCCAGCTTAACATGCAACATAAATTCTTAGACACTTGAATTTATTGTAAAGGTTACTTTGGTCAGTTACACAACATAGTGTCTACGCACTTTGCTCACTAATTAATACAACTCATATGTTACATTGCAGGGATTACGAGAGGTTAGCTGCAAACATGTTTTGACGTGTTTGTTAAATGTCCCAGCACTGAAGCATAGTGCAGGCAGAGCATTATGTCATCATTAGGTTTCCTTTCATCACACATGAACATTTCAAAGTCATAACACTCTCCTAGACATTCATTATTGTGTTTATTGTCTAGGGTACATTCACCACATAAAGTAGGAACGCTGTTTTGCATGTTATGGCAAATTTAAAAAGCAGACCGTACCCTCTGATAAGCTTGATGGATAACATCATATGTGAATCCCTGAGGCATCTCGCTGGCTCTGTATTTGGCTCGCTCCAGAGAGTGATCCAGGTAGCCCTCTGATGTGGTGGCTATCACTGTTGAAACAAGAGGTCGGATAGCTCCCGCTGCCTGAGTGAAGAAATACTAATTGTAAGCATTTGAATACAGTCATAGAGAGAGAGAGTTAAAGACAGTAAATTATATTAATAAGTAATTAGTCTCAAAGATGCTCTCAGATATCAAAGTCAAATTATGTTAAAATGAGAAAATATTGCCTATTTAGTGCTTGGTAATGTAATGTTACATCACTTTGATGTCCTGGCAGTATTTTTGAGTTTGAGAGTAGAAACTACTACTCCTTAGGCGTATTGAATCAAGATCACGAGATGCTGTAAAAATCTATAGGAAAAACTTTTTTTGTGTGTGTCTAGTCATTTTGACAATACAGCCATAACTGCACAATTCACATTTACTTTGAGTCAGCAGCCAGCTGGAGCAGGCACTGCTTATACTTCCCCCCAAGAATATGTTAAATAATCAGCATTTCTGAGATATTTTCATTTCACTCTAAAATGACGGATAACAGGAGCAGGCAGTCAGCGAGCATGTGCAGGACAAACTCCTCACAAATGGAAGGAAAGCAAACATATGTTCTGCATGTTACACATGCTGTTAAAATCTAAATGAATCTGCTGCTTTTCAGTGCAGACAGGCCTTCTGTCATGAGCAAGGATACTGGGCAAGATAATGAAGACCAGACAGCCTGCTGTGAAAGCTCATCACAAAACACACGCACACACACGCACAGTCAGAAACACACCATAAATGTTGAACTTATGTCAGGGGGCTTTTGCTTTTTTATAACGCGTGTGACAAGCATTCAACAAAGTCTTCTCAGTTTTGGAGCCTCAGACATGAATCATTATAAAACTAATCTTAGAGTTTCTTTGTCAGAGCGGCCAAAGAGACTTTGGCCCAAATGTTTTCCATCTATCACAGATGAAATAAACGCTACCACCGGGAGCGATGGATATGTCCATCTGATAAACAGTTTATGAAAAGATGGAGAGATCTTGGGTGCCAGGGAGCAAGTTTGTTTTCTTTGGTCTGGAAAACTTGACTTGTATTTGGTGTTTTAAATTTGTTTATGTTCACACTGCACATTGAAACATATCATACAATCCATACGAATGTCACACATTAAACCACCAGATGAAAGATTTCACTCCAGCCGTGGTAACTGCAGTTGAATAAGATGGATTTGCTTACAATCTATGTTGTAATTCCGTTTCTCTGGCTGTCAGCTAAAAGCAGATTAAGAAATTAAGTATGGGCATTAGTTGAGATTTAATCAGCTGTACTACACTTTCCAAGCATGAAGAAATACTGGAATTTTTTAGTAGATAGTAATAATAATAGAATAGAATAGAAATTATATTTTCCTGAACTGCTCATCTCCTGGAAATAGACATGTTCTGCTTTCATGATGAACTGGACAAATCGATATTACACAGAGGTTGAAAACGTCATATTGACTAAGATAAATTTGATCATCAATGAAACCTGGGAATACTGAATGAAGTCTGATGTTATCAAGGTACAGGCGCCATTCTTGTGTTTTGTATGTGTAACATCATCTAAATACAGGTAATGGCAGAACGAATGAATTTTCTTTTAAGTTTTTTCCCCATAATAAGAAAAATAACAGTTCAGTTGCTGTGCATATTTTCTGTTATAACTTATGTGTGTTATAATGACTGCACTTTAACTTGAGACCCTTTGGAATATAACAACTACATACATAGGAGTGTGTTTATAGGACTTTCCTCCAGAAGCACATTTGTGAGGTCAGGCACTGATGTTGTGCGAGAAGGCCTGGTTCGCAGTCTCTGCGCTAATTAATCCTGAAGGTGTTCTACAGGGTGGAGGTCAGGACTCTGTGCAGGCCAGTCAAGTTTCTCCACACCAAACTCACTCATCCATGCATTTAGGGACCTTGCTTCTGCACTAAATTCAATGATTTCGATGGGGTGTCCCAAAACCTTTGGCAATATAATTATCTCAACAAATCCTCATATGTGAGAAGCTGGAACGAGTTAAATTTCTGCTCCATGTCTGATTGTTGTCTGATTGTTCTCACCCAAGCAAAGCTATATTAACCGGAGGGGGATCAATTAAAAATAAATATATAAAAAATATGCTGAGAGTGTTTGTCCAAATACACCACAGCTTTGACCGTACTGACCCCTTGTTCCTTGGCAGCCATGGCTATCTTGTATAGAAATTCCTCCTCCACAAAAGGCCGCACAGCGTCATGAATGATGACCACCTTCGGCCGCTCTGCCGGTAGCGTTTGCTCTCCCTCATCCTCCCTCTTGCCAAGAGCTAGGACACCGTTGCATATGGACCTGTGACGAGTCGAGCCACCTGGAACCGCTCGAACCTTCTTGTGCTGGAAGCGCTGGATGATGTCCATCATCAGGTCCATGTTTTCTTTGCCAACAACAACCACAATGCTCTGGATCCATGACACCCTGCAATAACACACCAGCCGCACAGCAACTTCTGGTTTGTAAGCTGAGAATTAAGACAGACAGCGAAACGTAGGCATAACACAATACTCACCGAGAGCTTTTCACATTTACCAGTTAGGTCTGCAATTAATCTATTTATTATGTTGTGCTTCTTTAATCTGGAGAATGTCAGAAAATGGCTGTTGAAATTTTCCAGAGCCCAACATGAAATCTCTTGTGAAAGTGCTTGCACAGGCTGATTAGGAGTACAAAACGCAAGAAGAAGTCAATTTGTAATATTTTGAAAGAAAATCATCATGTTTGAGAATATTTTGGTATGGTTTAATAACATGGTATAGTTGTTCAAAAATGTGTTTAAATGTGTTTGCTTTGTAGTCCAGACTAATACCACTCTTTAAACTCTTTGTTAAAGCTATAACCAGATGTTAGCTTAAAAACAAGTTGTGACCTGAAAGCGGTTTCTTCCTGCCTCCAGTCTTTATGCTAAGCTAAGCCAACAAGCTCTTGTGTGTGGCTTTATATTTAGCATACAGGCATATCAATCTTCTGGTTTAACACCCTTGAAGAGAGGAAAAAAGTGTATTTCCTAAAATGCTGAACAGGTTTGAATAGGTCCTGGGTCCACATGCCACAACCTCAACATTATGCTGATGACTTTGTGACTTTATGTCAACGATCACAGTCCCCATTTAAATTTAGTAAATTTAGATTTAGTGAGACCATATGGACACATATTTAAACTACATAAACTTAATGCTTTTGATGAATGTACACGTCTAATTCATATTTGTTGGACAAACTCCAAAAGGTGTCAATTACTCCAAAAAATATATATAATATATAAAAAAATAAGCACCAAAGATCTAATAGTGATTCTGATTATATTCACTTTATGTACACACAGGTAGTTAATCCATAATAATACATGATTTGTTTGTTCTCCACCTACAAAAAGTAACTAAAGCTGCTAAATAAAGAGTGAAGGTATAATATTTCCCTCTGAATTGTAGCTGAATACAAGTAAAGGTAACATAAGATAGAAACGTGCCAGTAAAGTACAAGCACCTAAGCAAGTACGATGTACCTATGCACAGTACTTGAGTAAATGTACTTAGTTACTTACAGCAGCGAACACATTTTGCAAGCGTTTAAGAACTGGAGAATTTACTCACATTTAAGCGCCTGTTTTGTTTGTTGCATGTTTTAAGATATCTTTGCCCGACACATTTTAGCCACACTTATTTTAATATTTGTGGATGTATTACTTCATTGTTGCCATTGCTTTAAGTTTATGTTTTTAAGCCTGACTTCCTCATGTGGTTTTTAAATGTTGTTACTTAAATTTGTGCTGTTTGTTTACTGACTGGAACAATATTACTTGGGATTAAATGATGAGTCAGGTGCAAAGTGGCAAAAATTAGTGGCACTGTGTAAGTAGCAAACAACAATGTGTCAAATAAAAGCAAAAAGGGCCTGATAAAAAATAATATATATTAAATTAGACAGATAAAACTATATCTGTTTGAAACCGACAGAATGACGTGAAAGATAAAAATGTTATTAATTGTTGATTAAAATTAAAGTAGCAACTACAGTAGCATTATGTTTTATGAGCTTATTTCATGTTTATGTGTATAAGGAAATGTCAGATTAGTATTAAGAAAGTAAACATATTCTCTTCCTTCTGTCAAAATGATGGAGGAAAGTGCAGAATTAATGAGAAGTGTGATCTACAATCAAAACTTATGATTAAATCCATTATTTCCTGCACAGACACACACCGGCCGGTAGAGGAAGTCCTGACCGCCGTCACCTACCTGTTACCTGGATAACGTTACGTTCAAACAGGAATAACGGCATCTTAGTTATACTATTTTAATATTTCCCTACCTCTCGAAAGCCTGGATAGTGTAACTTATCAACGGTCTACCCAGAAACGAGCAGAACTGTTTGGGTGTCTGCAGTCCGGTTCTCTCTCCGGTGCCGCCGGCTGGAAGAACCACAGAGACCGAGAAGTCCACGCTGCGTTCCGCCGGCTGGTGGTCGCTCTTCCCAGCCTCGCCGGTTGGGAAAATCCTAGGATGAGCGGGCCTGGCCGTGTCGCAGCTATCAACAGCCGTGTTTAGAAGATTTACCTCCATAAAGACATATATTAAAGGTCACTGCGGGTCATTCCCCAAAAGCGTTCGCTCCCAGTTAAGGTGAGGAAAGATAAACGGAAATGTGGATGCAGATTTGGAAAGAAGCGGCATTAAGTTAAAGGATTAACTTCGCCGCCATACTTCCGCTGAATCCTTTCAAAATAAAACCCATATTTTATTTGGAAATACATTAGTATGGGCAAGTGTGTGATCTTAAATGTTTTAGTCAGTTCTTTGTTGGTAAATGATAAGTTATTAACAAATAGTAGGTGCTCAAAGTGAACTAATTACTGCCGCAATGAAAATGTTTACTAAGTGTTAATTCTTCATAAATAAACATGTGAAAAAAGTCAAGAAAATAGTCAAATTTATAATTAAAGTTGTTATTTGATTGCACATTGGGAAGTTTTTGGTCATTTTATTGTTAAAAAATACAGTATTGGCTCTGAAAATCTAGTATCAGGAAAGTTGGAAGCTTCTTAAAATGAAAAAGTGCTTATGTAGAGCACAGTTTCTTCCGACTTCATAAAAAAATATATTTTAAAGTCTTTCTCATTGCCAAAACAGCGACTGTAACACTAACAATGACAATACAAGTGGAACCCTCATAATCTTACAGTGATGTATGTTTTAGTCAGTTTAATTTTCTTGTTTTATAAGTAAAAAATAATGTTTTACATCAATTTTAGGGTGCAATTATTGTGTTGTTTTTGGTCATACTTACTTATGTAAAAGTAATTTGTGGAAATAAAAATGTAGTAGACTGTAAAGAACATACATACAAATAATTTCACTATTTTCTCTCTACAATGACATTACAAACATGCTTCAGTCATAGTTAAATCTTACCCAACTTTAAGGCTGCAATAGTGAACTGACTGCAGTTTTAATATCAGTCTTCCTGTAGATGAATTACTGTAAAATCTCCATTGACAACAACATACGATAAAAAAAGTGATATTTATTTCGTATAAAATTGCTACAAGAGTGATTTATGACAAAGTTTCTCCAGACTTCACCCACGTGCTGACACCACGTGAGTATGTTATATGCTGCCACAGAAAATATATTACATCATAAATCTTACACAGTAAAAAAAATATACACATGGTA
>OMLM01009203.1:76017-88440 GCA_900302695.1 Helostoma temminkii | reverse complement strand
CCTCCCTTCATGGTTGCTGGAAGAGCTTCCATTCAGCTTCACTGACACCCAGTCAGCTGCTCAGTTTATTCTAGCCGCTCATCCCTGTCTGGACCACAGCCAGCCAGGTGTGCGTTAGCTACACACATGAACACTGTTGCCCCCTCTGACTGCAGTGATACGCAGGGAAGGAGCTCAGTGAGGGGATAATACCGTCACATGGAGCATTTTACAATATTCCTAACATCTATGCAAGAGTCCAGTCAACAGTAAAATTATTTACTTCATGGATGAGGTTGATTAGAGGCTGTAATTTCCATAAATAGTGAATATCAGCATGACTGGTTGTCTGGTATTGACTGGCACTCCAACCCTGGAGCATGTAACAGACTGGTGCATGGATCAACATGGTATGGTAATTATTTTCCAACAATAATATATGTCAACTAATATATGAAGTGTTTGAATACATGCAGCCTACGGTGTATTTCATTAATGCCAAATAATGTGTGAAGAGATTAAAATGATGATGATGATGATGATGATGGGATTAAGTGTTTGATTAAAAGGCCCATCAGTTGTTTTCTTCCGTCTGCAAAGTGCATCAAATTAAAATAATAATAATAACGAATTAATAATGGAACAGGGTAGAGTAGAGAATTGCATGTTCTGGACACAACCTGAATAGTAGAGAACTACACAAACTTTATACAGAAGTATCATAGGAGCATCCTCCGCTGCTTCCTCTCACTCACCGCCTCTGTCGTGCTCCGCGCCTCCCGCTCCTCTCCCTCCGGTCCGTGCGCGGTTCAGGGACACGTTGCTCTGAGGCTCCGGCACCGGTGCGCTCCCATGTGGTAACAGGACTTCAGTGGCATCGTTCTTGAAAGCTTGGCAGCTCTTTGCGAGGATGCAAAGCAAGACCAAGGAGTGGCACGACTCGTACGCGCTCAGGTGCATGGTGCCTTCTAATGGAAGCGACGCGTGTGTACGTTATGTCCCACTTTGAGTTGAGTGATGCTGGATGAACTGCATGCAAGTCCGCGCTGTGCCCCAGGTTTTATACCCTGCAGCCGGTCCGCCTCTCGCTCCGACAGCTGCTCAGGTGCGTCTCTGTGGTGAGGCTCTGATTGGTCAACACAAATGCACGTAAGATAAGCCCGCCCATGCTTTTATTTTGGAGAGCTAAAATCTGAATAAAATCCCTCAATGTGATGATGATGATGATGATGATGATGATGATGATGATGATGGGATTAAGTGCCTAAGTAAGTGGCTTCTCTTTATGCTCATTTACTCAAATCACATTAACATATGTTTAGTGACAATGTTAATATATTTAAAAACACAATGAAATAAATGACAATACATTGAAATACACATCTGCACAAATTAAGAAGAAATAATTTATAGAATAAATTATTGCTCAAAGGGGATTACATTTTAATATTTGTGTTTAATTGTCAGACTGGTGATGACACAAGTACACACAACTAATAATGTTCATGCCGAATTCATCACGTAACAAACTTTTGCTTATGTCTTATAACACATTTTGCAATCTTATCCAAACTAAACTAAACTCTCCCTAACCGGTCAAGGCAGATGGCCACCCACCCTCAACCTGGTTCTGCTGGAGGTTTCCTCTAATAAATGGAGTTTTTTTCTCTCCACTGTCGCCCTGTTGCTGCTAAAGTGGAATTTGTTGGGTTTTCTACATAATTCTCTAGAGCTGTATTGTTAAATTGTGTCTTAAACCTCACATTGTAAAGTGTATCGAAACTGAATTGAACTGAAATGAATCTAAGTCTCCTAAAACTTTTCCTCACTTCTTCACCACTCATACACGCTGTTACTTTCAAGCATTACATTGCATAACATTCTGCATATCTCAGATTATTGTCTTAAGATATAAATAAATAAATGGTATAAAATGCACTTAACATCATATAAAATGTACTTAAATTGCTTTATTAAAATTGATTGATGACCCCCAATGTGCATCACAATTGTCCAATCTGAAAACCAAGGACCTAAGTTTCCCCAAATCTAATATATTCATGTATCTGCTCAAATCTTCCTATCAATTACCACATCAACTTTAAATTAACACTATACCTTCCATTTGACCTATGTAATCACAGACTTGTAATTTCATAGCATATAAGATGTGTGTTTGTTGGTTTGATGCTTATGTTGAAGTTTGAAGTCAACATAAGCCTGAAAAGTGCTCAGGAACCATCTCCCATAGAGACTTGATGGCGTGATGGTTTTTTTGTGACTGTAAATAGTCTCGTCTGCTGCCAGTACCTGGAGCGGCAAAAGCTATGCCACCGCGAAGACAGCTGTGTGGCCAAGAGCCTACTGCCCTGCCGTCACCAGCAGATTTGTTACAGTCATCTAGGCCAAGAAAATTTGAATTATCTAAAGAACTTCTAAATTTGGATTATCCAGTTTCATTCTAAATGAGACAGAAACCGTGTTCTGCAGTCATTAAGTCGAAAAACACGAGACGGTTTATTTCCACTGGGATGATGAAAAGTTTTGTAGCTACATAAAGATTTTTCCTAGTCTGAGAAAAAACTGAATAAATGTCTTTGTTCAGAGATCTGGACCTAAATGGATCCAGATTTGGCAGTTGAACAGCAGCTTCCAAAACTTTCCTTAATCAAATTTTAATGCAGATTAAAACGCTAGATATTCGTCAGGTTAACTTCTGTCCACTTTTTCTGAAATAATAAAACCATTGTTTTGTGGGGTGGGATGGTGTTGGATGCTTCATTGTAATAAACAACCTTTAATTCTGTGGTTCCTGCTCTTCAGATATTTTTTGGACATTCCATTTTATTTATTCTGTGCTGCTTGTTTATTTGTCATTTCATCCTGTATTTCATCATTTTTTTCTCTTTGAAGTGCAAAATTGCTTGGCGAAAAGTGCTGTGGTTACTCTCAAATGCAGATTAAAAGTCTATAATATCTATAGTATAGACTATACATAATCATATTGGTTGTCACATGTTTTCTTTTTCAAGTTTTCAGAGGAGAAAAGGTAAGAAGGAATAAAAAAAACACAACATTAACACTGAACATCTTTTCACATGCGGCTGTAAAAATTATGATGCATCCCTATGTTAAAAAAACATTTGAATTCTGAGTAAATATTACAAAATTGTACTTTATTACTTTGTACCAGTTATAAATTACTTATAGTTAAAGGTTCATTTCCAGTTTTATTTTATCAGAGATGAAATACATGTCGTGGTAAAGGTTAAGGTGAACTGTGAAAACAGATGGGTGAAACTGGAAATAGGCGAATAATCCATTCCTAGCACAGCCTAATATCTTCAGTTGATAAGTGGAATAAGTAAACCAAACTAAATGAGTCCACCTAAATACAAAATTGCATGTCAGTTGTCAATTAATCTCTCCAGAAGGTTGCAAACATTATATCACCCTGCAGTCCAGAGCCAAATTTTTCATCCTCGTCTTCAGCAGTGATGGAGTATTAATCACATCTACACAGGTGACTTGCTTCTCTCAAGAATGAAAGCTGATATTGTCTGTGTGTAATTTGCTGCATGTCCACCCAGCCTCCCTCTGACTGCCTCTCAGTCCCTGACAGTTGCACATCTAATGATTCAAGTGCCCAGACAAACTGGAGTCCTGTTGTGTCGCTGTACAAAACAAGGAGAGATATAATTACTTTTGTGAAGAACATTCAATCCAGGCTTGTCTTCCTGACATGAAAAAAGGCTTCGTGCAGAGACACTAATTGTCGCTCATGTGAACGAAAGCTGATACGCAGATCACTTGTCTGTTTTATTTCCACACAACCACTTTTTAGGGCTGTGGTGCCTTTTCAGGATGGAGAATGTTCAATGTTTTAATCATAGGTTGAAGAAAGACTCAAATTTAGCCGTGCCACAGAATTAAATGCCCGTTTAGTGAAAATGCATTCAAGATAGGATCAGAAGAAAAAAAGTGCTTTTAGGAGAGAAAAACAAAAGGAGAGAAGGTAGGAAGGAAAGAAGGAAGGAAGAAAGGTAGGTAGGTAGCTAGGAAGAAAACAAGGAGAATGAGTGTGTGCTGCTGTAATGTGAGAAAAATAAACAAGCAAAATGGGAAAATGAATGAAAGGGAGGGGAAATTTTGAAGGAAAGATTCAAAACGTAAGTAGTGTGAAGTGTAAAAGGAAAGATCGCAGGACAATGAGAAAGAAAATGAGAAACGAAAACGTGGAAAGAAATGGCAAAAGAAGGAAGGAAAATGGGCAAAATAAAAGAACAGAAAGAATGAAATAAAGAAGAGGGAATAATTATGCAGGTGGGACACAAGAAAGGATTAAATAAAAAATGGGAAAATAATGAAAAGGTAATACAGTATATAATAAAAGAAAGAAAAATAAGGCCAGAGAATCAGGAAGGAAAGAAGAAATAAAGTAAGAAACATCAAATAGTGAGAAACTATATGGCAAAAACTACGAGAGCAAATCTGTCAACTTACATTTGTGTACTTTCAGCCTGCAGCTGTTATTTTCATTGTTCATAGAGTCCTTAGCTCTAATTAAGGAAAATCTGACTGCATAGTATATGTTTTTTATGACAACAGTGTTCTTCCAAGTCTGTGGCAATAGTTTGTGTTTGTCCCTCATGCTTTAAAAAAGGCAGATTGGGTCGAGCCACCAGAACATCACCACTGTTGCAGCACGTTGACGCTCATGTTGGTTAAAGGGGCCACATAGTTTATGTTATGTATTTTAATCTGATTTTGAAAAAGCACCTAGAAACCTTTATGTTTTTCAGTGATCACTTGCCACGTGTGCAATTAGTGACTAATATAAAATGTATTTTAAAAATCATCATATGTATCGATGATGAATTAAATATTGGACCAATAAAAGTCCTCATTAAAGAAACTATTAAAATGTTTAACGTGTAATATCTGACAGCAAATCACATATTTTCATTCCACTATACATGATCCTTCGCTGCTAGTTTTAAAATTATTATTGTTACTGCATGAAAGTTAATGGCACTGTAAAGGGCCGTAGGAATTCTAGACAATGACATATTTCTTCTAAAATGAAGCAGAGGAATAATCTACGATTTTGTGCACTCTGATGACGGTAGCGCTTCTGGTACAATTTAGAATCATAAGGCTCTGTTCCAAAGTTATTTCAATTTTTCCAAATATTTATTTGGCGCACTCCACCACACTGCTGAATGGTAATCCAGATGAGGAGGAACCACAGCTTGAATAATTTGTGCCATGCATTTGTTGAGGTACATCTCACTGCGAAATTTAATAGAACTCTGAGAAGTCTGGTTTTCCTCTGCCTGTTACATACACACACTTCACGTACACATTTAACTGTGGCTTGAGCTTAAGTTTAGAGTATCAAAGCTTTACATTTCCACTGAGCCTAATTAGTCAATTCTTAGCATTGAAAGTAACTAAATCCATCTGCACTTGAGTAAATGTAATTGTTGCTTCCTCAGCAGGTGACGCCAGTCTGTCATTATTCTTCACATTTGGTTTCTGTTATCATTTCCTTTCTTTTGTTTTTCCTCAAACAACACCAGAGGCTCATTCTCTTCGCTCCCGAGAGAAAATAAAGGACAACACAGCCTGCCCTTCTCTGAAGATTATTTACTCTTCGACGCCCCTCTGAGATTCTTGTGGGACTGGGTTACCAAATGCTGAAAAGTGAATATGATAGGCCCAGGCTTTTGTGCTCTCACTTTGTAAAGAAACAGAAAGCTGAAAGCGGACTCCCTCTCCGAGCGCATTGAAACTCAGCAGCAGGAATTCGGTTGCCCCTAACCCTCATGGGAAATGAAAGGTGCCTGGGTTAAAAGCATACTGACAAGCAGCATGGCAGGAGTGTGTGCATGACCAGGAAGCACCCTCATGCAGCAACAGGAGGTGTGGTGAGGGTGAGCGGAGGGGGATAAAAGGTATGCACAACACCTGGAACAAAGCCAGGAAAGAAGGGTCAACGTGGCAACAGAGTTTGCAAAAGATCCCAAAATAAGACGGACAATGGACGGAGTGTTGTGTCTCTACTGCTTCTGTTATTCCCTGAGTTTATTCTACATCATTATGTCTGGAAGTTGTACTATTAGTGTTGTGTACTCACAATATACTGCTTTAAGTGCTCTGATGCAAATGACTCATCACTGGTGGAAGAAGTACTCTTATACTTACAAAAGTGATAATATCACAATGCACAAATACTGAGGTACATGTGAGAAATTATATTTATATTGTCATTAAAATATATTAATTAATAATTTCTGTATAATATATATTACACATATTGTTAGATTGAAACTACTTTTACTTCACTTTTCAATATACAACAATCAGGTTCTGCCTCGAAAAACACTCCACTACAAGTAAACATACCCTATAGCAAAAGTACTCACGTACATGTGTTAATCCATAAATGATACGTGATGATATAAATGATAAGAATCTAAACCTGCAAAACGTAACTAGCAACAAATGCAGTGAAAATAAATGTAAAGTAAAAACAATAGAAAATAGAAATACTGCAGTAAAGGACAAGTACCTCACATACAGTACAGAGTAAATGTATTTAGTTACTTTACCACTTTATATTACTTTCCACTATAATTCAGAAGAAAATATTATACATTTTACTTCGCACAACTGATTTGACAGCTTTAGCTGCTAGTTACTTGTCAGATACAGATTATTAACAAAATATTACAACAACTGATCATATATTAATGTGGATAAACCAGCTGGTTTCCAGTTTACTGTACATATGTGAGTTCAACATGAATATTTCCTCCTTATAAAAAGGTGACTGTCAATAGTGTGTGGCCCCCAACATTTGCTTTTTTTATTGCTACTAGCTATAGAGCTCATATGGGTGTTGATGATTTTTCTAATGAGATTCCCAGAAATAAATCGTTCAGTCATGGATGATGTCTATTCAGTGTCTAAATCAATTTTCTGCAGAAATTCTAGAAAGATAAAAATGATAAAGTCGTACTTCTACTTCTAATGGAGTACATTTTATGCACATGGTTGCACTTTTACTTGGTAATGGAGTTTGTCTACTTCTGAATCTGGAAACATTTTTTTAATTACTGCACCCAGAGATTTTACTGATTTTCTGCTCCCTCCTCAGGTTGAAATTAAGCATTGAGTGAAATCAGCTGTTTGGCTGAAATAAAAGGTTGAAGCTTTTGGACGTCCACGGCTCAGAGTTAAGAACCACATTGCAAATAAATATGAAGAAATCGTTCTATCGTGTTTGAATTTTGATGAGTCGTTGCCCTCTGCTGGAGATCCACCTTCACTGCAGATGAAAGATCAACAAAGATGAACAGAAAAAGAACCAAAGCACGAGAGCCAAACTAACACAACACATTGTTTGAATATAAAGAGAATAATTCCTTTTGGTTTGTTGTGATTTCAAACACAACAGAAGTTTCCAGACAACGGGTCTGAAAAGCCAAAGGTGACGATGGATGTGGAGAAGGTGCACAGTTTTATCTCACACTGAACCTATGTTGTTGTTTGTATTTTTCTTTTCTTTGTGTTAAAAACAGGATATAAAGGACTCTTTCCGAAAGTGTGGAATAAAGAGAGATGCTGATGTTTTCCAACTAAGTCTCACCACAAAGTAAGAACTTTTCTTCAGTTCATGCTGCTAAACTGATCACAAAAGCTCCCTGACTTGATGAGATTTCACTTTCTCAGAAAGCTGTGGCCCGATAACTACAAGGTAGATTCTGTTGAGCTTCACAGAGCTTTTTTAAAATCATTGTAGTGGAAGATTATTTCTGTTTCTATTCTAATTCATTCAGATCACAGAGCTCAGTTGTTGTTCACTAAACTGCTGCTTGACTGAACTTTACCTTCACAATAACAATAAAATATCAGGTCAGTTGCAGGTGAGTCTTTATTGTCTGAAATTTGTGGGGTTGAATTACTAAGTAGCATAAAATGAATAAACGAAAGTAAATTTTCCCAAGTACCTCACATGCATACTTATAATAATTATGTAGCTTGATAGGGTGAGTCTTTATTTCTCTTCTGACTGTAAAGATAAAATAATGAATCCCAAATGGTCTAGTCTTCATGCTGAGATGCAAAAGGCCTGAAACCGATTTTAAATTTTAACAACGTCCTTTTCTGACGTTTCTCTGGCTTGGATGCTTTTTTAAGACGATGGATATTTTACAGATATTGAACACAAAAACAAGTAAAATTCCTGCATTCATAATATTGTTGAAGTAATATTATATTATATAATATAAAGAAATATAGGCAATAAAATGCACATAAACATGACGAATGTTGGGTGTGAGAAAGTCTGTTTCTACAATACAACAAATCCTTCGATAGTCACATCAGACATACACGTTGTTTGTGGTTTCATTTGTAATTACAGCTTCTTCGCAGCTTTTTTCCCCTCAATCCCATCTCCCATCAACCTGGATATCGCCACCATGTGATCCATTGCTTGCCTTCTGTCCAGTTCTTAGATAGGAAAGGTGAGATTTACAGGACATATCTGATCTCCTCAAATTTGTCACATTATCTTATTACTTATTTCTTGTTGTCAAATTCAGGTTTTATCTGTTGTGTATTAGAAGTTACACCAGCTGAGAGGAAAAGCACCTTTTAGATCTATAACCAAGTTTATCATCGTGTCCTTCAGTCTTTTGCCTTTGGCAGATGTAAATGTGATTTTTGATGAGTTTAAGTCTGCAGATTGTTCAGCCTTTACAGAGGCATCACCTACCGGATTGGTCGGCTAAAAAAGCTGTTATAATCACTACACCCTACTTTTAGTAAATTATCCATAGAACCTGAATGTTTTGATTATAGTTTCACAGCTTAAAGACACATAAATTTAAACATGATTTACTAAACCACTCGTTTGGACACTTCCGGCAGGAAGATCTAGCAGATCTGCCTTTTGGAGCTATGACACAACAACCAAAACAATGAGCTTAAAGACACTAATGACCAATTCCATTTCTACCCCTTAGCCTTACCCCTCCGTTTTGCACCCTTGTGTGAGGGGTATCCCGATTCCCTTTTGGATAGAGGGGTAGGTCTAATTCAGAGGGCTACATAAGCCCATCAATGAAAATTTTTCAGGGCCACACTTCAAACGAAGGGGTATGAGGATTTCTCAGAACCAGAACACACCAGATACATGGACAAACAAATGTAACTATTTTTGAAATAAATAATTAAAGCAAGTATTGTTTTATGTTGCATTCAATCTTGTGCTCACGCTTTTACAGTCATATTCTTCATTGAAAACGAAAAAAAAAAAAAAAACGCTTTTGCATTTAATCATTTGGCAGATGCTTTTATCCAAAGTGACTTAAAAGTGATCCACAGCAACAGGGTCTTGGTATCTTGTCCACAGACACCTCAGCATGTAGGGCTGGCAGGCGACTGCTCTACCAACTAAGCTACATGCCGCCCCATCATTACCACTCTGCTGTTTCTTTTTTTGTGCGGTAAATAAACAGTGATTTTCAGTTTTCTTGATGTTTGGATGGAGCTGGGTCTTTATTTGATGTGATTAAGATCAAGTAGTTTCACATGATGTTTCTTGTGCTGTGTACAACAATGCTTGATCAACTAATAATATTTCAGTTTTGGGGAAAAAAAACCTTCAAGGAAAATCCTGAGCTTAAACATCTTTCACAATAGACTAAAAATATGTTTATGTTGTTCATATTTAAAATATATAAATTTTTGGTCAATATTGTGCAGCCGTGCTTTCCACTCCCAATCTACCATATGGTTTTCAGTATAGAAAAAAACAATGCAATAATCTGCATGTGTGCTGCAAACAAATATACAAAGAGCTCAGATTTGGTTACAGTCACTTGTTCCCACACAGGTTGCTACAGTTTCTTAAGGCAGATTTATGTTTCATCATAATTGCCAACTTTTAGCTCTTCACATATTCCCCATGATTCCTTCCAGTGACCTCTACCAGAAACACATAAGCCTATGCAATTTCACATTCACATGATGTATGACAATAACATCTGCAGGATTAACATATAAAAATGAGAAAACGGTGGCCGCCATGGCACAAACCTTCCTCTCATGCTTTAATGTCTCCATGCCTTTGTGACAGTCTCAAGTCGATAATAAATATTGGTCCTTCTCTCACGTTGGACCAGTCCTTGCTTGGCTTTCAGTCTCTGCCTGTTTTCCTTCCGTCTGCGGCGTATGGTTGTGTTCTGGAGACAGTGTTTCCTGACGTTGACTGTTAGATGTTCTTCAGTTGTCACCAGCTGGGACTGAAGTGGAATTTGTGGTTTCTGCTGCAACGTCCGATGTGACCTCGCTGTTAGTCTCCACCGAGAGCTCCTCCATTGACTCTGTGGCCTCCTTCACTGCTTTACTCTCTTCTGAAACACAAGCACAATGTTGTTGCAGAAGGTTTGAGCTTGTTTTCACACTGGAAACAAAACAACTGGGATTGTGGACAGCCATTACCATGTTAGTCTTTATGAGCAACATGGACTTGTGTACAAAGTAGCTATGATGACATTTCAAATGAAACCACATGACTCAATAAATTATCAGGCTCATCATTTATACAGAGTAAAACTCACAACTCTGCGACCGTAGTGTGTTAGCAAAGTCTGAATTCATTCATATATTGGTTGGTAAATATGAGCTTCTGTAGTTATTATATTTACATGTAGTTATCTGGCAGATGCTTTTATCCAAATTGACTAATGACTGAGGTTAAAGCAAGCACAACACTTAATTCAGGAAAAAGACATTGATTGCTACTGGAGTGTGCATAAAATATGCAGGTTGTTCCACCATTGTGGGGCCGGATGCGATTTGTTTGCAGAGAACAACAGGCGAGAGGGGTTATGGACCTGGACGAGGGTCTTCAGGTAGGAAGACGCCCGTCTCAAAATAATCTATTAATAAATAATAACTTCTCTGCATGTTGTACATTTCAGATTGAAATCTGCTTCTGTCTAATGAGTGTCCACAGCATGTAGTAGCGTTTCACTCTGTCAGATAAATGACGATACCTTTGCTCTGCTGCATCCTGAGTTTGGCTGATTCTGCCTCTTGTTTTTCTCTCTGCTCTTCAAGTTTCTTACAAACTTTCTTGTGGGTGAACCAGTGCATCTTCTGACAGGCTTGGTTGCAGTAGATCACCTGGAGGACAGAGAACATACTGTCAACAGCTGCAATTTCTCTGCACATATAAAGAAACTTTATTGTGGTCTAACCTGATATATTACTTAAATTTTGACACTCACCATTTTACAGATAGAACACCTCTTCTCCGCTCCTTTCTCCCCACAGGATGTACAAAACTCTGCATCCATGAAGCCAACCTGGCCTGTAATGGCCTGAGTCAGCACTGACAGAGCTGTGGGATCGTTCCCCTGTGATGAAGGGAAGGACAAAAAGGAGCAGGTGCACAGATGTTTGCTTTAAAGATCAGAAGGTGACCGCATTGTGGGATACAGTAATTTCTAGATGGTTTTTAATCATTTATCCAGACTTACAATCTCCACAGGAGCAATACTTCGAACCAGCTGCTGCAGCAGAGTCGCATCGCAGTACGGAAACTTACGAACGCACTCTCTGATAAACTTCTCTTGATAGACAGGGAAGCCATCGGTCTCCCGGCCCTTCAGCAAACTGCAGGAGAAAGATAAAAAAGATCTAATTCTCAGCTTTCTCTTGTTGATGACCTTGACCTTTCTCCTAGCTTCGTCTGATATTAAAGTCTATATTTACAATTAACAGATTATGGCACAGTAACAACACACACCTTTTGATGAGGCCATCAAGCTTGTCCTCACGGTCTCTGAGGAAGGAGGAGCATTTTCCCAGCACACAGCTGATGTAATGCATCTTCATGGCCAGCACCTCATTCATGTCCTGCTGCTTGATGCACTTCTCACAGATGAGCTCCATCACACGGCGGCATTTGTCCAGAGCCTCCACCTCAGCCAGCAGTGGGTTCTCCTGGACCAACAAAACTATCTAGAAAACACAAGAATTGCTCATAAATGTCTATTTAAAACAAATATGTCCTTTCAAAAGTGAAAAATAAAACATCCCCAATTTTTTGCTATTGTATTGAAGGTGGACATACAGTAATATTGTCTTTTTACATTTGCTGTTCTTTCATGTAGTTTTCATGTGAAGAAGTAAATTATTATTATTTTACTTTCTGGACTGAAATGCTAATGCTGGTTGTCCAATACGGTTGGTTATCTCTACATATACATACAGTGAGGGTAAAATGTGTTGATCCCCTGCTGATTTTGTACGTTTGCGATTTTCTTTTTTTTTTAATAAAAAAATTATCAGTCTATAATTTTAATGGTAGGTTTAGTTTAACAGTGGGAGACAGAATAACAACAAAATGCAGAAAAACGCATT
>OMLM01009203.1:63826-75934 GCA_900302695.1 Helostoma temminkii | reverse complement strand
CCCTACCAGTCTTTTGTACAGCTCGTTACCTGTATAAAACACATCTGTCCACAGAAGCAATCAATTAATCAGATTCCAAACTCTCCACGATGTGGAGGACCAAAGAGCTGACCAAGGATGTCAGGGACAAGACTGTAGACCTACACAAGACCAAGACCAAGACCAAGGCCGAGCAGTTGGTGCGATTATTACAGTTGGTCTCACATCGTGGAGTTTCAGTGATCATGAGAACGGTGAGGAATCAGCCGTCAGGAATCAGGACTAAAATCCTGCAACGCCCGCAAGGTCCTTCTGGTCAGGAAAGAACATGTACAGGTTCATCTGAAGTTGGCCAGTGAACATCTGCATGATTCAGGGGAGAATTAGGTGAAAGTGTTGTGGTCAGATGGGACCAAAATCGAGCTCTTTGGTATCAACTCAACTCGCCGTGTTTGGAGGAGGAGGAATGCTGCCTATGACCTCAAGAACGCCATCTCCACCATCAAACATGGAGGTGGAAACATTATGCTTTCGGGGTGTTTTTCTGCTAAGAGGACAGGACAACTGCACCGCATCAAAGGGACAATGTACCGTCAAATCTTGGGTGAGAACCTCCTCTCCTCAGCCATGGCACTGAAAATGTGTCATGGATGGGTATTCCAGCATGACAATGACCCAAAACACACAGTCAAGGCAACAAAAAGAAGCACATTAAGCTCCTAGAGTGGCGTTAACCCCATAGAAAATCTGTGGAGGGAGCGAGTTGCTAAACATTAGCCTCGAGACCTTAATGAGTTTGCAGGATCTGCAAAGAGGAGTAGGATAAAATCCCTCCTGAGATGTGCGCAGACCTGGTGGCCAACTACAAGAAACATCTGAGCTCTACGATTGCCAACAAGGGCTTTGCCAAGTACAAAGTCATTTTTTGCAAGGGGTCAAATACTTATTTCACTCAATTAATTTATAGCTTTTTAAATACATTAATCTGAAGTTTTAGTTTTTTGGTTAATAGTTTAACCACATATCCTGAGCACTCTTGTGGGGAAACTGGAGATCAATCAAACTCTGTGCAGATACAACAGAATGAAGTGGGTCTAATTTAGAAGGAATAAACTATCAAACAAATCAAATTCTTCCCCTCCGTAGTGTCCGGTAACCATAGAGGTATCCTGAACCCTAGTGTTTCCTTGTTTATGCTGTTATTATGTTATGTTACATGATGATGATGTGATCCCACGGAATCCATTAGTTATACAATCCTACAGCACAAAAGAATATCCTATGTGCTACTTGCAAAACTCAGTAAGGATGGCACTAGTAGAGGTGGTACAAATATCTTTAGCTGTCAGTGACTCTGTCAAACTTCAGAGTCTGAGCAGCAAACAGACAACGGTTCCTATTACAGTCGACAAAAGGTGAAATCCTGCGTTGCCACAGCAAAAAGAGCTTCTTGGCTGATTGATTGATTTGAATCATCATTAATATTTGATGATTCAAATATCAGTGCTTAAAAAGCACTAAAAATGATTCATACACCAAAAGAAATGAAGCATAATTGCTCGATCTTTCTTTGCTGGACAACTAAGGTGATAAGAAGAGAAGACAATGGCAGATAAATTAATTAATGCTCATATTTCAGCCGTTTGGCTAATGTAGTACATTCCTAACACAAAAACTTTCAAACTGTTACAGTGTGGAAAGTCCAAGGCAAAGAGCATGCTTACTTTCCATCTAATCAATCATTGCAGCAGCTTTTTTTTTGTTCCTCTACAACATGAAGGAATATAATCAGTGCAATTGTCTGTTACGTTTGGATAAGGAACCACTCACTTAGTGAATATATCTTTATTATTATCAGGGGAGGTGGAAATAATTAATATACTTAGATGCATTAAAGGAGTTTTTCTCAACCTTTTTTCAGTAACGACATCCTTCAAAAGTATTCAAACACTGGAGTCACCCCAGTCTAAATGTTAAAGATAAATGTACAAACACACACAAACCTTAACTGACAGTTTTAATGTCTGGGCTCCCTAAAAACCTAAGTCTGGGATGATGCACACCAGAGGTTACATTAACCAAGAATTGCCTGTCATTGATGCATTTTTGTTTTTTGCCAATATAAAAATATGAAGGCTGTCTGTCATTCTGATGGATTATAACCTTCAGGGGGATCAACAATAACTTTAAGTAATTCACTCTGCTGTCCAGTTGGTGGCAGGTATGCATATTAATTAGCATTATCCGGTCTTGTGTTTTTATTTCAAGTGCAGGACCTCGTTTTCTAGCTGTCTTTAGTCATTGCATTAATTTGCTTTACATGACGCCAAGTTCTGTGAAGACACGCTGATCTTTTCAGTTTTGCGCACAAAGCAGTCCACATGACAGAGGAAATGCAGACACCACACTCAATGTTAGGTTATGTTATGTTATGTTATATTAAGAGGTGTCACTAATGTTTAGCCTCCCTATTTATATAAGTCTGATTGATGTAGGTTACCGATGTAAACTGTGTTCCTGCTTGTTGCTTGCTATTACACAGACACACATTCTGTGTAGTGGACCGAGTGCATAAGCAGTGGAGCGTTGAGAAATTCCACTCCTCATTCATGGGGTTCGGGCTTGGCCATACTTCAGGCTTGTGGCGTGTGTAGAAGGAATATAGGTATGTTTCTATAACTTTAATTGATTTTACTAACATTAGAATGTTTTTGGTGGCACCCCTGATGAAGCCAGACGGCACCCTGGTTAAAAAAAAGGATCCATTAAAGGATTGTTGGACGAGTGAGCTGCCTGGCTTCAGGACGCCGACCTGCCTTGAACACAAAACTATGACATCACCACATCTTTCTAATTAGCATTCCCTGTCCAGTGGTGTGCTACCTTGACAGGATTCAGGTTGGTGCTCATGATGATCTTGTGGAGAGGTCCTGCCAGTTTTGGCGGCAGCTTAGGTTCCTTCTCCAAACCCTGGGGCCTGGTGTAATAATCCAGTCTGGCACGGGAGAAGAAGTTGTTGATCACTGTGACACAGTCGTGTTGACCTGAAGAGAGAAAAGAGGGGGCAGTTTATTTTTCAACATAAATTAAATCTCTTTTGTGCGTTTGTCTAGCTACATGTTCTTTAAGATAAAATGGATGAGGGCCCAGCTAGCATTAGCTGCCTCTCTTCCATAGTTTTAGGTGTAGATAGAAAAATGACTATTTGACTGACAAATAAGTGGTGTATCACATCTTGTCTTTGTGTTTGACGATATGACACTTAAGACTTTTGTCCTGAGTCCACACGACATGTAAACCTACCAACAAAGGCAGCCATTTGTGCAGCGGTCCTTCCAACAGAGTTGACTGCATCTGTTTCTGCCCCCGCATCCAACATCATCCATGTGATCTCAGTGTTCCCTGCAGCCAAAGAAGACAATGAGTTACCACACATACAGGGAGTGACTTTCCAAAAGAGCAGTGAGGGGGATTTTAAGACAACTTGCTTTGATGATTGACTATAATATGTTACATTAACAGTGTACCTGACAGGCCAGCAAACATCAACGCAGTGTATCCGTGCTCGTGTTCATTGCAATTCACATCGGCTCCGTGCTGCAGCAGCAGCTTGCACATGTCTGCTTTTCCTTTGTAAGCAGCATGCATGAGAGGCGTCATCCCATACTGTGGGCGAGACAAAAAGGGCAACATTAATTTTTCATTTCTCTTATGCAAGATTAAACACTGGGAAACAAATTTGTGTACACAAAACACTGTAGTTTTTTATAGTTTAATTTCCTGTTTCTATAGCAATATGTCACAGTGTTCCTAGACAAGACAGTGAGCCCCCACAATGTCCACAAAACCCCAGCCACTGCGGCTGCACAAGCCAGTGTACGTGTGCTGGTTCCAAGCCCAGCAACTGGGGAGGTTTGTGTCAGAAAGTACACAAATATTTTGTGTACTATTTCATCATCTTTTTTGCCTTTATTTTTCACACATTTAGGACATTTTCATATACTGGGATGTATACAAACAAAATAATTCTCAAGCGACCATAAATAAATAGGGATGACATTTATTTCTACCTCTTGTGGGTGAATGAGGCGCATTCTTACCATGTTTTCCTATAAAATAGCAGATCCTATACATTCTTAAAGTAGATGTAAAGTGTCCTGCTCCCTGTAACGTTTGCCACTGTTTTCCATCTACTGTAAATTCTAAAAGAGCTTAAGGCTCTAAAGCCAATAAAGAATTGAATAGACTCACAGTGCTCCAGATACTTTTCATACACCTGAATTTGAAAGTGGACATGACGAGTGACTGAAAGAAAAGACATTGAGGACCTTGTCCAAAGCTCTACAGTGTCTCTCGTCTTACACATATGCTATTAACAAAAGGAAAAACTTTGCTGATAGACCGTAATATGTTTTCTCTATAACACAACAAAGTCCTGTTCTGTCCTGAGTCAGTGATGAATTGCACCAATATATACTAGATTTATTCTGTTGTGCTGTTTTTAACATTTGATGTTATATGTACTTTGCTGTTGTGACGTGAATTTCCCCTTCTGGGGATCAATAAAGTGTTATATAATCTAATCTAATAAATAAAAAAACAAACTCTATAAACCGGATAACGCTCATTAAGTTAAAACACTAGAACAGTATTTAAAAACACATATACTAGATGTAAAATAAACTAAGTAATATCAGTTTTCCAGCTGTCATCTTTAAGAATTAAGCCCAACCATGTAAAATAGATTTAAAAAAATATCTGTCAAGAAGCAGAACAGTTTTAATCATGGCACTAGGTATAGTAAGTTGCAAGTTAAGTCCTGATAAAATTATTTAACTAAGCACAGGTGCTGCTTAGTACATTACTATACATGACTAACTTTACACTGTAGCTGTAAGATTGGAAAATGGGGTTACTCTGAGAGGACAGTCCTTTATCGATGCTTAAATGCTAAGTTACCTCATCCAGACAGTTGACTCGAACATCCTTACATCCCAGAAGCCTGGATGCTTCTTGAACATTTCCTAAAAGTACAGAAATCTACATTACTGCAGTATAAATCACCCCATGATTAGCAATCAGTTCATGCAGCTCCACATTCTATAATGACCTGATCTACCATTATGCAGCTGTTGCATAATATGTAATAATATGAATATAGCGTGCAAACACAAAAGGACAGACAACGTTGAATATTATTCTGCAAATAAGAGATCTGAGCGTTAAATAGAGCAGGCTATCAGAAGTAAGCTACCCATGGTGCTAACTAGCTAACCTTCTAATGATTAGCCGTCAACCTAGCTAGCATAAGCTGCTACCAAGCTTTGTGAGCAAGCTAACCCTTTAAAGGAGTCAGTACGATTCAAACACCGAGCAACACAAGCGTTTAACACACACTCTGCTGCGTTATTTCCATCACAATATATTAATTAGATAAACTAACAAGGGCTAATGCTAACTCCTGTCTAGCCTTACATGGGCTCTTGACAGATTAGCGTTAGCTGAGGAGGCTTACCTGAAGTAATGACCTGAAACAACTCCTTCTCGGTAGTTGACAAGTCTCCCTTCTTAGGAGCCGACATGTTGGTGGTTACCGTTTTAAAACTACGCTATAGCTGCACAAATAAAACGCGAATTTACTGACTAAAACAAAGACTTTGGTGTTGTTAAAGTAGACAGCTACTGATGCTGGGATGTTGAGCTGTCATTTGGAATGTACCATTGCGGATAGTGTACAGGGGTGGGGAGGTTGAAGCTAAAAGATACTTCAACATTTACTCTGGTGGGTTT
This sequence comes from Helostoma temminkii, assembly GCA_900302695.1. NCBI lineage: Eukaryota > Metazoa > Chordata > Actinopteri > Anabantiformes > Helostomatidae > Helostoma > Helostoma temminkii. The sequence goes on along the minus strand of OMLM01009203.1, from coordinate 70,165 downwards.
AATATAAGTTTGTAAATAACACTAAAATATAAACACAAATACATTAATAATACAACTGATTGATTACAGTGACAGGTTTAATAGATGTCCAACCCTAATTTGTATATTTCCCCCTATTTCAGCTAGAATAACGTGCTCCACAAGAGTCTAGAAAGTTCATTGAAAGCTTCACACGAGAAGAGGAGACGATTTACTGGACGTGTGTTCTTACTAGTGTTTAAATTAATTCATTTTTTGTGTGAAAAGGTAGAAATAGTCACATTTTACATTTTTAAAAAAAGGATTTAGATGGATAAAACTGTTCAACAGTGGTGGAAAGTACACAGAAGTTTAGATTGAACTCTATATCTGCATAAATCTATATCAAAATAGCACATTTTATGTCTGTCTGTCTGTCTGTCGTTTATAGACTCCAAAATGGGACGTCCCCCACAGCTGAATATTGGCACACTTATAGGCTGTGTGTCTTTGCTGTCCTACCTCACCTTAGTTGCCATAAGCTTTCATTATAAGTGGTACTGTGCAAGGGCCTACAATAGGACCCCATGTGCCTCTGCAGGGCCGACCGTTCAATTTCTTTCCTTTTTTTCCTCACATTCTTTATTTGGGGCATATTAGAAAATATTAAATTACAACAATTGCAAATAGACTTGATGTTACAGACAGAATTAAACACAAACACAATTATACACAAAACTTAACAACAGGAGACAAACAACAGCAAAACAAAAACGTGTTATTCTGATGGGTTGCTCTGATGAAAGCTACTCTGTCCTGCACAATAATAGAAAAGAGTCCATTCTCAAACCTGGACTGGGCTGCTGGGATTTTGTCTTTCTACAGTGTCTCCTGACCTACATTTACACGTTTACCTCCATTTAACTCCTCAGTTTTATTCTATTATTGAATGTCAGATGTAGTTGAGTTTATGTGGATTTCTTAATCTGCTTAGGCTCTTTATCTTAGTCCTATGTCAGAATATTGCTGGCTTAAGGAAGAACAAACACTGGAGGTAGGCCCAGCAGGGTCAGTACTTTGAAAAAGGGGATAGAACTGGAAGATGTATATATCTTGGTATGTTGGACACAGAAAATGCTTAGTAAAACAGCTACTCTCCTTCAGAGTATCTGATGCAGGTGCTCTGTGTTCTACATGTCATTTACAGTAGTGCCTGTATGTGCGCACATGTTGAGCATATTAAAATCTTCGACTTCTCTCCTCCACAGTTACCACCATGAAAAACTATGACAACAACATGGTTTGTTATAAACCTTAGTTTTATGAGATCTTTAAAAAGTAAAAAGGACTCTGTTTAATGTACCTTTAATGTTTCTGTACTGTAACCAGGTTTGTTAACAGAGGTGATGCATTTATCTGTCTTTGCTTTGCAGCTTCAGTTGTAAAACATTCCTGTTCTTGCCCATCCAGCTCAGCTTCTGTTTGATCCTCAGACTATTGCTGATTTCAAGAACTGAAAACAGAAAAAAAGCAAAATGATCCTTCGACATTCATCTGTTAAAACAGTGTTTTTATGAAAAACTAAACAAAAACAATAGTTCACTGGATTTTTCCTCAGTTTTATGATGCTTTTTAATTAACCCATGACTGCACTACCACTGTTAATATATACTGTATTTGTATTACCTGTATTTTCACTTCAGTATCCATGTTTATTGATTTTAACAACAAAGTTGAAAAATACCATATTATAAATATTATATTACATTAGCTATTTAAAGAACATATCCATTCAATAAATGCTTAGCTTTTTTCTATAGGTCCACATAAACAGCACCAAGGCTCTGTCTCTATTACTTTGATAAGGATTAATAAAAAAAAGTAAACTCACCTGTTTGAAAGAGAAACTAGCCACTTGACAGTCACATGGCAAATTCAGCAGGTGAGCCTGGAACCGATCTGAGAAAGGAAACAAATATTTAGTACATAAACTAACACAGAATTAGAAGATTAGAAAGTTTACAAGATTAGAAACATGTATATGCTGTAAAATGTGGTGCATAGTGATTCTCAGCGTTTAGTACAGAAATATAATATGTAAAACAAGAGCGGCTCTAATCATCTTTAAAATCATATTATAACATCAGTGTTTTGTTAATTCTACCAGATCACCAGACGGTCAGAGTTAAAACCTGTCTGACTGTTCTGGTCTTTTGTTACCCAGTAAACATATACCTGAAACAATAAGATGGATTTAGACGAAGTTATGTGACTATCATGTCAAAAAACATCAAACTATATACTAAAGTTGACCTAGTTTAAATGTACTCCACTCTCTTTTTATTTATCATTGTGTGGTCATCGTAGCAGTTTTTGTTTTTTGTCCTCCAACACAATGTGTTAACTGACCTAGCGGGCCACTGAGGACACTGACATCATGTCCTCAGTATTTTCCTACTATTTTAGGAGCAGGTTTAGGCATTGTACCATTGCAGTTCTTAAATTTGACTTTTTAGGCAAAAAAAAGTGCTTTGAAACAGCATTAAGACAATTTCTGGAGGAGTGATAAAATGTTTGAGGGCTACTCAAAGTTTCATGGGAGCAGTGGAGTTTGCACTGTGGGAGTTTCAACTCTTGGCATCAGTATTTCTAAAATCCTGGTTCTGGCTGGTTACTGCTGTGATCAACAGACGACAGCATCCATCAAAAGCACAATCAGAAAGAAGAAGACTTTGTCAGCGGATTGTTATCTACCTTTAAATATCTGAAGTTTTGTCAGGAGCTCCACATACTTGTCGTAGTCAATCCCATCTTTAGAGTGGTATTCTTGCCACAGAATTGTGAAAGTTTCATCATCCAAACTGAAAGCTGTGTTACAAAGACAGCAATGAATGAAAATTTGACCAATCTACTTATCACTCAATGACATTCACGTGCACTTAAGTAATCAGTTTACTTAGAGAAACCAGGTCTCTAAGGAAATTAGGGAACAAATTTACATGCAGTTAAGGAAGCTGGTTACTAGAAAACTGCATAAATTACTTGCAGAGTAATCTCATTTCTCTCAGGCTTTTTGTAATGAATTGTGTAATGATTTCCCCCATTCATTAGGCCACTCCACTCAGTTAACAGCAGACTGGCAAGTGTCTGCAGCCTTTGTTATGCACATACACTCTTGTAAAACTTAGATTAGAAACCCTGGTTACGCGTGTACATGGTGCAGTACTCTGCGTTCTCTGGGAGAAATCCACCTAGGTTAAATCAGGCTTATTTAATCCCTCACCCCAAATATGGAAACCAGGTTTCCCATTTACATAACAGTTAAGAAATCAGCTTACTCATTAGCCGACTGTAATCTGGTTACTTAAATGCATATAAATGCACTGAATCAGTAATCACCATCTTAATTGTAGCACAAAAGCTTTTAGGTGTTTTACACATACTATGAATATAAAAAATGACTCATGTTTGAGCTTTGGCAGAATTATGAGAAACAAATAATATAAATAACATAAATAAACAAATAATAAATTATGTGTGCAAAAATTTTATACCATGGGCAGAGAGAGCCTTTTTCATTTGGGTCTTAGTGAGGGAGGGGGGATTCGATCTCTCGTAGGTCTCCACATACTCCCTCCTGATAACAGCCACGTAGTGCTCTAGTTTAAAGAACTCTACCACATCCACGTCTCCAGTCTTGTCTGCCTGCATGTGCTGGTTAAAGAGCTCAATTTAACTGAAAACATACAGCTCAATAACTTAATGGGGATTGAGATAAAAGCTGGGTAAAAGCTAGGTACTGAAAGTACTTTTCATTTATTATTAAACACAGACACATGATGTTCCTGGATAAATGAGCAACAGCAACACAATAAGTGTAATTTTTGGTATTTCGAAGATGCTTTGCAAAAATAATTCCTTTTATGGGACAATGAAGGTGATGGGAACAATATGTAATTTTGGTTCCAGCTAACAAATAAACAAACTTTGATCCTATTGTTGTACATGGACCTCCCCCAAAATAGAAACAGTGTAGCATTCAGCACACACAATACAAAGTAAAGAGTTAGTTTTTTAAAGGATACGTCCATAAGAGTCAGCAGTAGCTGCGCAGTCCTGAGACTCAGAGCTAGGTTGGAACAAATAAATGTGATTACAAGTGTACAAATGTTGCATTCGGTTGATTAGATGATCTTCTTAAACATAATGGAAAATGAACTGACCTTTTCCCCGGACAGAATAACCGCCAGCATTCAGTTTATTAAGAACATCTTCAGCACTCATCTGTCACAAACAAGAACACATTCAGTCAAATGCATGAGGATCATGTAGGTTACTGCTTCACAGAGCATGTAATAACTCCATAACATAACCCCAAGGGAGGTTAAATACAGTGGATATGTGTATGTCTATTCCATATAACAAAAATATTGAAAGCACTTTTTGTGTACGCACCAAAAATTATTTTATAATAATTTTCTTTTAATAGCTAAAATTATATATTTTTTTTCTTTATAAGATTTAAGAGTGCCGTATAGACTTTGACCTGTCCGGGGTGTTCCCCGCCTCTCGGCTGTATGCCGGCTGGGATAGGCTCCAGCACACCCGCGACCCCTACGGGCACCAAGCGGTTCAGGAAATGGATGGCTGGATGGATGTATAGAGTTTATGGTTTCATTTAGTTTTAGTCAGAAAAAACACACAGGTGTTATTTCTCATGAAACCTGTACTGCAGGCTTCTTTCTTTTTCATTTCCTTTGCCGGCACACTGTCACATTTCTTTGTTCATTACACCAGTCAAACAATGAAATGCAACAAAAACCTGAAGGCTACATCTAAGTAAATTTTTTATATCTCTGCTAACTGTACCAGGAGCTTCACCAGGGGACATTTAGATACAGACAGCGCATGAAGATCTCCTCGGTTCAGCATCCTCCATGTGGGTTTCCTCAGCGACCACTTGCAAACACGGTCGATTGTGTTTGTTGTGACCTGACCTCAGTGAGCAAGAACCTTCACCTTGAACCACTTGCACAGTCCTTATTGATCCCTTAACATAGTCTGGATTTTATTTGTTAAAACAAACAATGCATTTGTATTCTCAGTAATAACAAAATGTTTTAGTAGATTTAAGATTTCTGAAACGCTGTAATACCTCAGGCCTTCTGTCTTCCTGTAAAACAAAAAAGAAGGTTTCATGTTAAGTTAGAAAATTAGAGAAAATATTCTCATTTACTTCTTACTAAACTTAATATCTGAGTGTATTACTTACTGATATACAACTTTCCTCTGGGAATGAATGACACTGCAGCTCATCTGGCCAGGAAACACCAAAACTGGATATCAAACTCTCACAGTCACGTTTGGCCTTCTCACAGAAAGATCTGCAGGGCTGCTTGACCTCCCCAGCCACACACTCGGGGGCGTACACCCTGCACAGGAAGAAGCGTATGTCCAAAGGGCACACAGTCTGCACCAACGAGTTGAAAAAGGACATCTTTGTTACAGCTTCTCTTTGACTTGTGTGTCCCAGAAGATTGGGAGTGATCGTCTGGTTGTAGGACAGGCCCTGGCACATGGGTATGGTGATTGGCTCGCAGATCCCCCCGCTGCTGCTCACTCCGTACTGGAACAAGGAACAAATGCCACACCGTCATTCCAGGTGTTATTCCCTTTGGCCTGACTTGTGGTGCATGTGATTGATGTGTTTATATGTTTATGTGTGTTTATTTGGCGAAAGACAGTTCTTTCATAAATTTTGGCCACACAAAAAAACTAATCTGGATGCTGATCAGTAGTTTTTTAGGGAGCATCATGTGTAAATTTTCACCCCTAACCCAGTAATAATTAGAACTGCTGTTAGCTACTGTTTTGTCTGTGGCAGATGACATGTGAACTGTCTTCTTACTCTGATTTCTAACTGGATTTCTGGATTTATTTTTTCGTGATTAAAGTCAAACTGTCAAACTGGATGGTATCAGTACATGTTTCAAGGCCACGGTCCTCTAAAGTTCTTCGGCTTTGACTTATCTTTTAGGCTTTATCCTGTTGAATGTCCCATTCTTACTGCAACCACCCTGTAATAAGTTACAGCCCAGTTGCTGAGTGTACGAGTAAAGTTGTAAATACTATGGCACTTTGTAATCCAAGTCGTTTTACTTGGATAGCTGCTCTTTGGTCATTAAAATAAGAATTCCCCAGAATTTGTATTTGTATATAGGAAAAAACTGTCTGAGCAGCATATTTACTTCATAATCCTGTTACAACACCGCTGAGTTTTATTTGTGGTTAGCATGCACATTACATCAGACACAATGAACAGATTCTTTGCTTGTGCTGTGCTGAAATCTGTTCCTACTGCTACAGTTGTCTTTAACTTGA
>OMLM01009203.1:23695-63806 GCA_900302695.1 Helostoma temminkii | reverse complement strand
ATGCCTTAAAATGTTAGGCAGAATTCCTTAAATGTCCCCAGGATGGGACTTCAAAGTTACAGAGTGCAGTAACAGACAAACTATAGAAATATAGTATAGTAGAAATGCTTTTCCCCTTAAGTCTTAAGTTTGTAATTTGAAAAAAAACCCCCCACCCAATTAGCTGTAAGTCTGTACCTTTATGGCTAACATTAACTAGCAGCGGAGGCCTGCTGCTAGGAGGCACAGTAGGGCAGACATAGATACATTCAACTGATGTTGATGTAAAAATGCTAATACGGTTTATTTATTTGTTTTTGTAGCATTACCTGAAACTCATTAAAATCAAAAAGGTACCACAGCCTTTAAAGATGTTGAAAAGTTTATACCAGTTCATGTTAGAGTGGAAGAAAACAGACTTACGTGTTTGCAGGACTCTGTGGTAAATGCATCACACTTGAGATGCTCAGGCCAAAGTAAGCCAAACTTGTTCATCAGTGTTTCACAGCCGGACCGCGCCTGCTCACACAGCGTTCTGCAGGGAGGCTGAGGTTTTCCTGACACACACTCCGGAGTGTGGACAGAGCACAGGAATGGCTTCAGATGAGGGGAGCACCCGACTTTTACAAGAGGATAAAACTTGTGCATCTCCAGACTTGCCTCCTCCTGAGTTCTGTGGCCTAAAACATTGGGCAGCGCAGTTTCTGTGTAAGGCAAGCCTGAGCAGAGAGGGACAGTGATTGTCTGACAGGTCGCTGGGGAGGTTGGAACAGCATAACTGGTGTCTTGACCCTGGATGAACAGAAACATAAATCAGCTGTCATGACCCGTCACAATTTGGTTTGTACACTGTATTGTGCTTTTGACTCCCTGTGTGTGCTTCAGTGGCTCTTTACCATTTATATATTCTAATAGTGCTGTGTCACTTGGGATTTTTGTGGTGGGGACAGCTATTTTTGTTAGATTTGCTTTCCTTCTGTTAGGAAGACTTTAGTTAAGATTGATGTATGTCTGATTAGATAAGACTGTTTTGATATATTTATTAATTCTCAATCCTTCATTTAAAAAGGACAGTAATACATTTTAATAATAAAAGGCTGAAATCTATTCTGCTGTTTTTCGGGGGCTGGGAGGAGTGTCATTTTATGTTGTGTCAGAGTTTCCCTGAGACATATCGCAGGAAATAAATGATACAATTTTTTAAGTAGCTTTTGACAACTGCAAGTGCTTCAACTTCATGCAGAATTTGTGTGTATTTCATTTCCAAAGCTAAATTCAGCCAAAAACATTGGGTGTTGAAGCTGAGTGTGTCTGGTTTTATGGAGTATTCTCAAACTCAATGGTTTTATCAAACCAGTCAGCAGCTTTTCCTTCTTCCCTATAAGCAGGTGGGTCTTCTTACCGTTTGACAGAGCCAAGCTACTTGTCTCCCCTGCTTACAGTATTTATGCTAAGCTAAGCATCTGCTTCTTGTAGCTACATAGTTTCCATCTTCTAATATAAATCTTAGAAACAAAGTTAAACTACAACTTACAACATGTCTAATGTTGTCTGACTAATAATTTGAAATAGTTATAATACTTATAACTTGAAATAGTTATAAGCCACTGCCTCCTTCCATTGTTCAGAAAATGCATTTCACCATTTTAAACGCATTATATCTTCATTATTTTATACTGACCTGTACACAGTTAGACCCTGGTAAAGTTTCACATCGGAGCCTCGCTGGCCAGGACAACTTCTTTGCTTGGAGGGTAGGCTCACAGTCTGTCTTGACCTTCTCACACAGAGCTCTGCATGGCTTTAACCGGCTGTCGTCCTCTGAGCTGCATTCAGGCACAACAACACGGCACATAACCGTGGCGACTTCTGGTGAACATGCCGTCTGCACAATTTCACCAATCTGCTGCAGGGTGAAGCCTGAAACGCCACTTGGATGGAGGGTGGTGGTGTATCCCACACCTTGACAAAAGGTGGCTGTTACTGGCTTGCAGTTTGAACTGTCATCTGTCCTGCTTTGTGCCTTCTGAGAAGACAGCAGCAATACTAAAATCACCAAGACCAACTGCTTCATGGCTCGTAGAAATCTTAAACTGCCTTGTGCTGTTTCACCAAGCCTTTGGAGGTTTGATACCAGTGTCTCCCTGCTGGGTTTGGGAGGTGGAGTACCAGTCCACGAATGAAGCTTCACAAACAAGGTACTGATTTAGGACCACTGCTTAGGCCACATTACAACAACATGCTTAACACTAAACGAGAGTCAAACTGGTCTCAGAGCAGCAGACAGAAGAGCCTCAACATCTGGTTTTGATTTTGCACATGACAACGTGTAGCACATGTGAATTTGTGGCATGAAGTTGGCTTAATGAGTGGAAAGTTTTGTAATAGGATGAAGAAAACAAAGCTGGTAAAAACAACAGCTGAAGTTCTTTCAAACTGCAAATCCATCAAGTGGCATCATGTTTTACTGTTAAGAGGATTAGTGGATTCTCTTATGCAGATGTGCAAAACATGGCTGACTTGCTTTTGAAGAAAGATGCCAGATTCACCCCTTTCAAAGATCCCTGAAGGTGCTTTTTATTAATTAATTTAATTTATGAATGTATTAATTAATTCAATTTTATTTATATAGCGCCAAATTACAACAGAGTCATCTGAAGGCACTTCACATGCTAAGGTCAGAACATTACAACGTTATTTAGAGAGAAGCCCAACAAATCCCACATGAATGCGGTTTTTCACATAACCAGTAAATGTATAATAAGATTTTCCCCCATCAGACAGAATTTTCTGGATTTGGTCAGAATTCTAGCTGCAGCATTCTGGACCATTTGGAGACTTTTAGTTCTGTCTTGTGGCAAGCCTGAAAACAGAACATTACAAAAACCCAGTCTAGATGACACAAAAGTGTGAATTAAAACCTCTGCGTCTGCTACAGACAGAAAAGATCTGATTTTAGCAATGTTGCGCAGATGAAAGGAGGCAATCTTAGAGATATCTTTGATGTGATGCTCAAAAGACAGAAAGGGGTTGAAGGTAGCTCCTAGGTTTTTGGCAGTGAAGCTCTGAGAAATCACACAGTTATCAAGAGTTATGGTTAACTGATCAAACTGGTGACGGTGTTGGGGCGGACCAATAACCAGCCTTCCGTTTTGTCTGAATTAAGGAGTAGAAAATTCTGTGACATGCAGCTTTTCAAAGCAGCCAAGCAAGATTTAGTAGTAATCATAGAAAGATCATCAGTTCTCACAGGTAAGTACAGCTGCGTATCATCTGCAGAAGAAGCATACCATGGTCTGCAGTGTCAAAGGCTGCCCTGAGGTCCAGTAGGACAAGAACAGATGTGGAATTGGAATCCATATTTAGCAAGAAATCATTTACTGCTAAGGTAAGTGCAGTTTCAGTAGAGTGACAACACATGAATCCAGACTGGAAAGGTTCAACAAGATTACTGTTAGATAAACAAGTTGTGAGCTGTTTAGCTACTACCCTTTCCAGTATTTTGGAGAAGTATGGGAGATTAGTGACTGGCCGATAATTACTTAGGGACTCAGGATCCAAGTGTGGTTTTTTCAATAGTGGTTTAACCACAGCAGCTTTAAAGCTAGCGGGGACGATGCCAGTTGAAAGTGATAAGTTGATGACATTCAGCACGGTGGGTCCTAGAAGTGGCCAAAGATCTTTGTACGTTGCAGCTGGTAGAGGATCTAATCCGCAAGTTGTAGGTTTGAAAACCATGACCAACTTAGATAGTGATTCAAATTGTCTCAAACTTAATTAAAACAGAGACTTTCTGCTGTCCATCACAATGGCCAACTTGTTCCACAAGATGAGACAATGAGAAGCTGATTTTGAGCCTGATATCATCTATGTTATGGCAGAAAAAGTCAAAAAAGTCTTGAGCTGTAAAGTGTGAGGAATTAAGAGAAGGTTTCTGTTGCGTGAGTTTAGCAACTGAGTCAAAAAGAAATCTTGAATTATGTTTATTGTTGTTAATTAATTGACAATAATGTTTGCTTTTGCTTTAGACAAAGCGCGCCTGTAGCTTAGCACAGAATCATGCCACTGAAGGTGAAGAGATTCAGACTTTGACGTTTGCCACTTACGTTCCAGTTACGTTCCAATATTCACTCCTGCAGGGGACCTCAGCAGCATTAATTTATTTATTTTTTTTCATTTGGTGTACCACAAACTAAAAGGTACCAGAAAACATTTTAATAAATATAAAGTGAAACCAGTTATATATTTATAGTTATAGGTAGCTGGTCAGTTATTGTCTTACAACGTTTAGAACTAATTTAAACTCTGACCTGATCAGTAGATGAAACATGATGTTAGAAGAACAAATGGCCGGATGTATCAGCCACACACTGGATTTACCACCAGCTGAGAAAATGACAAAATACTTTTTTCTTACACAAAACATTTCCAAAGGAAATTAAAAGCATTTGTTTTGTTCATGGCTTCAGATACAGTAAAGCACAAACACAATGGTATTGAGTGGTTTATAAAAAGCAGAAGCAATTAGCTAAAATATTTAAAAAGTGAAAACTCAAACACATGACTACATGTCATACATGTTCGTGTGTACAGAAATAAAACCAAGGCATGAAAACAAAACCCAAACACATCACTGCCTCTGTGCTATTTTGAAGACATTGAGACATGTGACGTGACATGATGTTAACAAAACTTGTGGAAGGCAATTGTATTAATTTGCTGTATTCCAAGTTTATGGAAGTACAACAGAACAGATCCTAAGATTTTTGGCATGCTCCTGTGTCACAGTGAAGCTGCAGGAAGGACACGTAGTGCAAAAATAGATCTGCAGCTCAGATGTTCATAATTTAAAATCTCTAAAAACAAAAGCTAAAATTAAAATCACCTTAAGATTGGGTCTCTGTCTTGAGAAAGCATCATAATTTATCATTGTTCTATGGTTTGTGACATTATCCAAAGACTTTCCTTTCCTTTTCTTCTCTCTATCCTCAAGGTTTCAGAGCCACAAGCACAAAGTTTCTTGGAGAAAAGTTTGGGTCGAAGAGTGGAACCAGCTGACTGTCTACGCCTGCAGAGAGACAAAGCTTCAGTCAGAGCTGAACATGAATAAAACCAGACGCAGTTACACAGCGGTTTGGTAACATTTGTGTCACAATATCTGGTGGCTCACCATTCTCCTGCAGGTAGATCATCCTGTCCAGAAGCACCAGTGTCTCCACCACAGGAGCCAGCAGCAGGGCCAGGCTGAAGTACACCACCACCCTGCTCTGCTGTTTCAACAGAGCCTCCACTTGGACCAGGTCCAGAGGTAACTCTGGAGACAGGCCGACCCGAGCCAGACCCAGACGGGCATACCTGGTATGTAGACGGAGAAAAAAGAGGCCTTCATTTACCTCAGTAAAAACCCTTAAAAGGCCTTTACTCCTAAATTCTCCCTTTTAAACCCAATAGTGGCTTAAAGGAGAAAACCTCTCACACTTCTGTTTTTTAACTTTGAGTATTTGCACATTTTCAAACTTTGGTGACTCTGTGCATTACTGACTTTACCAAGAGTACCTACAGGCGAATCTACTGGGGCAGCTCATATCAGTGAGCTCACATCAGTCCTACATCAGGAAAGACTTCCAGGCCAAGTTAGCTATTGAATCTCTGCTGTGGTGACCCCTGAGCCTGCCTTAAGGTAAAATAGGGACAAAAATTAACATTACAAAAAATATATCCCTATTTTGGAGGGTCATTATTTTGGACTCATTCTTTAAATATCAGTTTTTATTTTTTACTGCTGGTTAAAGAGATTTGCTTCAGCGCACCTGCTCAGTTTTAACTCCCAGTTCAAGTCATTTAGTAAAACTTGATTTGATCATACTAATACATCTAAACTGAAAGAACACGTATGGAATAATGCAGTAAACACAAAGTGTTAAACAACCCAGAATTTGTTTTATATTTTAGTCAACTGTTGCTTTCACGACAGCTTTGCACACTCTTGGCGTTCTCTTTGTCAGTCTGATGAGATATTCACCTAGACTGGTTTTCCAACAATCTTGAAAGAGTTTCTGTAGGTGCTGAGTACCTGACTGATTTTCCTCTGATCCAACTCATCCCAAACTATCTCTAGATTTGACGTATATTGGAAGATTGTCATCCAGGTCATCTGATGCAGCATCATTCTATCATTCTCCTTCTTGGACAAACAGCTCTTACAAAACCTAGAGGTGTTTTTGAGGGTCACTGTCCTGTTGGAAAACAAATGATAGTCCTGCTAAAAGCAAACCAGATGCAATAACACGTCACTGCAGAATGCTGTGGTAGCCATGGTTAAGTGTGCCCTCAGTTCTGACTAAGTCACCAACAGTATCACCAGCCAAGCACCCCTACATCATCACACTTAAGGCTACTGACTCTGTACCTGTTCTTCTGCACAGGACAACTGATGGTCTAAAGCACATTAAGAAGACAAGAAATGTCACAATTTACCTCTTGACATGTCAGTCTATGAACTGGAATACAATCCAGTTGACTACTTTGTGAATTTACTAAGAGAACGCCGTGAGTATGCCCAAACTAAATGTAGCTACTTTGGACAATCTAAAATATAATCAAATATTAAAACATTAAACATATCCCAGGTCATTCAACACATTTTGTTGACAAAATTTCAATATTAATTTCAGTTGCACCATGCAGTCTGTCATTTTAGTTTTAGAACTGCATGTAATTATTTTCCATCTACAAAATTCCAAAGCTGTCTGACCAAAACCCGAATTTAATTTTCAGTCACTCGACTAATTATTTCAGCGCTAGTTGAAACAGTGCAAACAATATATGATCAAAGAATCCTTCATACATGTTGACCCTCCCCACGTTGTTTAGTGATAGCTTTGGTGATGCGTTTTGGGTACAGTACAATTTAACAATAGATCTATTGACATTAAAACCAGTGTAAATGAATAGTAACTACAGTATTCACTCACTCTGTAAAGGGTAATAAATGGGCTTTCTTTATGGTCTGGATTCCTGCCCTGCGTAGATCTGGCCTTGTGTCCCTGATGAAGGTCTCCAGCATCGCCCGGTAACAGTGAGTCCTTAGTAATTCGCTCCCCTCCCTGAGCCTCCGTACGTAGTCCTCAACAGCATGACACGCTCCCTCCCGGGCCTTATAGGACAGCTGATGTCCTGGCAACCCCTGCACCCAGGAGCTCATTGGGTAGCCAAACTCAGCGTGAACCAATTCCTGATGTGGTGTTGGCGGAGCGGGAGGTTCAACCAGTCCTGGAGGGGTGGGATTTTCTTTGGTTGTGATTTTCATGTAGCAACAAGCCACAGAGGTGATGCCACGAACGTGTGGGCAGTTAACGAAGTGGCGGAGGAGGGTGGCGCTGAGGTCCCCGCAGGCGTGGAGGCCAGTCAGGACAAAGTCTGCATACCCTCTCTGGTTGTCTTCCTCAGAGTGTACACCCTCCTCAAGGACAGGCTGGACACACTGGGAGCAGTTTAAAGTGGGTTCGTTTGTGGTCGCCTGCTCTTGTGACTCTATTTCAAAGTCCTGTGAGCGAGTGTCAGTGTCTGTGGAGCCATGAGATGATAAAATCTGGACTGCATTTCCCTGATGTTTAGAACCTCGCAGCTTCTTTTTGCTGGGCCCAGATGGAGTCGGGGGACCTTCGCTGACACAGTGTACATGACTCAGCTGCTTGATGAAGGCTTCCCATGATGCCATGGGGTTTACCCAGCCGATGACATGACAGGGAGAAGACTGTGATACTGTGAGCTGAGAGGAGTGATTCTAGGAAGAAGAAAGATGAATTAATGTTGCCATTGATTGTTTGATATCTATAACAGGAAGTATTAAACAAATGAATATTCCACTTGGTGTCACTTGATGACCCCACCACTAATTTATCACTGCTCAGTAACTAGCTGCAGAACAGCAGCGAAGCATTTAGCAGCTGAAAAGAAATATTTGGTCTGTAGAGAGCAAAACATCTTGATATTTTTGCCACTTTTTCTGAAAAGTTCACCAAATCATCTGATAAGACAATACATGTCACATGTCATTTTGCTGCCCCCATGTCATTCATTTTAACTCTTGAATGAGTCAAGTTTAATTTCAATTCCAGAAATGCAAATTAATCTGGATGTCACAGAACGACAGGCAAACAGTTAAGTCTGAGAGGCCAAAAGCTTCAGTATTTGTCTCTGTACCACCAACCTGTTTCTGCTTTTCCTTCTCCAAGACCCACATTAACTGTTCGTCAAACTTGGACGCCATAGCAACCAGGGTTCGATCAGCTTCAATAGCAGTCACAGACAGACCGAGCCCGAAGGACAAGAAACGAGTCAGATGACCCTGTTCAGTGCAGAGCGGAGGAGAATTCTCACTGTGAAATGTTTGATGCTTCACCGCGTCACAACTTTTGCACCATTTTTCAACTGTCAAAAGACACAGAGGTTCATAATTTTCCTTGAAAGGACCATTTGAGTGTTAATGTTGAGGATCACGTTTTAACTTTGTGTGCAACATTACTCATATACAATATACTGTATGAATAATAGTATATATAGTACAATATTTAGGGATAAGCCAGGAGATACAGTATTATATACTCTCTTATGTACTATATTGTACTTAATCTCAAAAAATCCTGCAAATACCAGACTTTAGATACATACATAGTACTTGTTAATAGATGACAGTCATTGCTGATTTTGGTGATGATATTCATTAACATGATCATCCACACTGTGGTAGTATTTTGACTCTCACGCACCATTATGTGGCCACAAAAGCTCAACAAAGCGCCAAATGTTGAAATTTGGTCTTGTTTGAGTAACAACAAAATTAAAAAACTAAAACAGGCATAACAAGTCCATAACAAGTCTTTTCTTTAAGTAACAGGGGTCAGTTAAAAGATGTGAAATGATAACAAAGACAAAAAACAACTGCAAGGAGATTAAAAAAAATACCAAAAAACAAAAAAATAACCAAAAACAGAGAAAAAAATGAGCAAAAAAGCCTCACCTGTGTGTGTTTTATGTCTCACAGTGTGAGTGTTGATGTTGCTTAAGGCAATCATTTCCTACATTACACCAAACCTGCTATGACACAGTCTCCGATTCCAGTCTATCATCATACTCGCTATGCTAGATATCAGTGTTTTATCTGGTGACAGCATTGGAATCGTACCTGTCCAGAGCCTACATCCACCACTCTGTGGCACTCAGTCTGGTCACAAAGTTGTTTCACCAGCTGGGATAAAAAAAAAAAAAAAAAAACACAATCAGTTTACAGAAAGACAAGTCCATGTTCTTAATTTTCCTTAAAAAGTAGCAACCACAGAAAATCCAAACTCTTGTACCATGCCCAGCTTTCTAATCTCGTGCTGCTTCTTGGGTTTGACGTGTTTCCTGAAGATGTGCCCCAGCAGAGAGCTCTGACTCTGGTTTTCCATGAACTCCTCGGGCTTCACTGAGCCGGTGACCCTGCCTCGCTGACACCTGCTCTCTCTGGGAAATGCCAGAGTATGAGCTGTGTCACGGAAGGCCAAAAGGGAGAGAGGCCACACAGAAGGGTATCTGTAACGACAAAGTCTCTTAGATTATTATGTAAAGCATAATACTGGTGTTATTTCACATTTTTACTGTGAATAAATTACACACAAATTATAAGTGGACTGCACAAACTACAAATGGAGGCGAGATTAAAACATATGATTTGCTATTTGCTGTCAGCTACATGTGTACTTAATGAGGAGATACATCAGTGACTGCAGCTTGTTCTGCTTCCCCCATGTGGCCATAAATATGCAATTGCAGGTTTAAATTTAATTTCTCTGGGTTTTGAACACTTCAGTTAGCAAATTCAAACTCTATATGTGATACCATTCAGCAGTTAATCAAACTCACCTGAAGTCTTGTTTAATTTGTCCTCGATAAGTACACATCAAACATGATTCAGTGTTTGTTGTCAGACTTTACATCGACAAACTTTTTCCTGCTTCAAGCTCATGTTTCATTCGATACTTAGTGAGTTTCAGCTTTTACTTTGGAGAATTTTTCATTTGTACATGGTCTGACCATAGTCTTGTTGTACCTCCTGTCTCCATGTGCAGCGTCCAGTAGAAGATCTGCAACCTGTGGGTACGTCAGGTCCTGCAGCACAGGCTGCCATGAGCTGGGTAACGTGTGCCACAGATCTTCAGTGAAAAACTCCTGTAGGGAAAATCAAGACAGGAGATTCAACACATGCAACATTATACACATGGCAGCTTTGCACCTGCACCCAGAAATTCTGTGATTTGATTAAACACATTTATATACATCCAAATAGGCTCTGACACAATAGCTCTCTACAAGTTAGGCTGACAAGATAAAGCAATATTAAGATTCACCATGAGTAATAAGTTATCCAGTTACCAAAAGCTACTGTGATATAGTTAATGTAGGGATGTTTGAGCTCCTGCAGGTCTGGAGCCTCTGCACTTCCTTAATTTGATAATTCAGCCTTGTGTCAACTCATAAATATTCAGGATTTGTTTGACTATATGTGTTTTCATTCATTTATCAGCGGTGAAAACAGTGAAACCAGGTGTTGGGATGAAAACTTAAATGCACATCTGACAAAGCAGGGTTGTACACGAAATTTACTACAAAATACACATTCAAATATGTAGTGTGTTCACTAAGGTGGAAGCTTTGCTGCCAAGGAAACTCGAGTTAGTAGCAGCAGTTTGTTTTAAAACTCCCCTTTCTGATATAAACTAAAAAGCTGCTATCTTAAATGTAATTAAACTATGTAGATGTGGCTGATAGCTTACGCACAATGATGTAGGAGTCGGACAGGTGGCTGTAGTGAGAAAGAAACGTGGTGAGTCTTTTCGCCAGCTCTTTCTGTTGTTCTGATAAAAGACTCGGTGTAAACATCTCCACATCTGCAGCAGGTGAGTGGCTGACAGGTGAGCAAGTGCTAACAGAAATTGGGTTAGCTTAATAATGCTACGTTATTTTTTCACATATGGCGACGTGTGTTAAAAAAATACCAGACAGGAAATACCCAGACAGATATGAACTCGCTTTAAATCCGGCATTTATAACGCAAATCTCATGTTTTTTATTTTAAAAATGGCTGTTACGGTTTTGGTTTACTTCTAGTTAGCTACTGTAGCTAAGCTAACTTTCACGTTCAGTGCCGATGCATTCAAGTGCTCTATGTAATTTCTGGCTTAACAGGTCAGATCATATTATTATATGTTTACAATTAATGTGCCACACACTTGGTTAACTACTTAGTAGGTTTTATTTTTAAAGGTCTACATTTTTTTTTTTAAATTTAAGAAAATATCAATAGTTTTCCATTTTCTAACATATAGTTTTGTATGTTTGCCATTTACATACCATATATATATATATATATATATAAAGCACTGTACCTCATACTTTTTCTACTCAATTGAATTTTACTAAAAATTACTCTTCTAGGAAAACAGTTTGTATTAACCAATGTTCAATTTAATAATTTTAATATTATAAATGTAAATGGCTGGTCTAGATTCGTTTGACAAATAGTCAAATGCGAAAATGACGGTAACGTGTTGTTACCTACAGATTGTGGAAGAAAATCATCAGTCGGTAAAGTTGGGGCTGATTTAAACACCGTACTTTATGTAGTAACAGGGGGTTAATCCATAAATGATACTTCAACACATTATTAGTTTCTAAAGTTTTTATGTTTCTAAACCTGCAAAAAGTAACTAGTAGCTAATTTTATAAAGTAAACGTAAATGGACATAACATGAAATGGAAATATTACAGTAAAGTAGAATTGCTCTGAAATGGTAACTCAATTAAAGTACTTGAGTAAATGTAGTTCATTATTTACCACATGTATCTGGATGTAACGCTTAATGCTGTGACATTAACAGTAAACTAATTTTTTCCTATTTTCTGTCTGTCGTCGAAGGCAGCATGACCCGGATGATGATGATGTGTGTTTTGAGCAGGAAGACGTGTGTGAACCAAAGTGTGCTGCAGGTCTGGTTTTAGATTTCACTAAGTTATTTTCAGAGATTTCCTAATCGGGAATCTCTAAATTTTTACCACCTGTGTTCACAAACACGCTGAACAAGCTGAATCTTCCGGTAGTACAATTAGTTAGCATTAAACGTTAGCTAGCAGCTAACTGCTAGCTGGCAGTTAGCGTAAAAGTCAACAAGCTAACAGACAGATGTAACGCTAAGTAACTGAGTA
This sequence comes from Helostoma temminkii, assembly GCA_900302695.1. Taxonomy (NCBI): domain Eukaryota; kingdom Metazoa; phylum Chordata; class Actinopteri; order Anabantiformes; family Helostomatidae; genus Helostoma; species Helostoma temminkii. Next base: position 51,581 of record OMLM01009203.1, on the reverse strand, counting down.
ACGCTGGTGCATTTTTCGATTTAACAGCAGGTTCTGACGCTTGTTCTGTATTTAACCCGGTCGTACATGGTTTTGTGGTAATTTCTTGTAAGCTGTGTCCAGTAATGTGAAAAATTAAGCCAAACAAATCAATTATTACCTTAATTATGGCAATTCCCCATGTTTGCCAATGTTAGTTTGTATTATATAGTATAATTTTATAGTATAATGTGTATAAGTGTATCACATTAGGTATAGCTAAGTACTATTATTGGAAATATTTAGTATATTAAATTATTTAGTAATAATAATAATTTGTTGTTATTTGTGACTCAAGAAAGATCAAGATCATCACATTTCATGACCACAGAACATTGCAAACAGTACTTATTCTTTTCCTGAATATGTTTAAATCCTGCAAATTAAGACAGAGTTTATAACGTTGCGTTTGCTTTGCAGGACTATGCTTGTGAACTGGTTTCAGCTGATGCAGATGAAGCGTCCAAGCACTAGGTCTTGTTGAGTCCAAACAAATCTACGGGATAGTTTTGTGTGAAGGCGTCTTGAGGATTTTGTGCTTTTGACTTTTGCTGGGCTGTAAACACAATCATGTCAGACATCACCATCAACATATGCTTTTCTAATGACACTGTGGCACAAAAGCGAAAGAGGAAAAACAAGAATTTTCGTAGAAGGCAGCGACAAAAAAAAACGGAAAGTAAACACGCCCATGTCGAAACTGTCCACAATGGCACATCTGCAAAGCATTCCCCACTCGTCGCTCCCACACAAAACAAAAGTTTACTTCCTACGGAGACGACAGTCAGCGTTTCACACTGTAGCTCCAAGCCTTCAGCATCCACGTGCACCCTGCCTTCCTGGGGTTTCACTGTGAATAGTCAAGTCATCCATGAAACTCCGAGTACAGCCAGTGCTTCCCACTTTAACTCTGTACAGTACTCTTTTAATGTAAACACCAAAGACAGCCAAGAGAAGCCAAACAAAGCTGTGGACCTGAAACCGGCAACCTCAAACGCCGACCCCTCATCATCAAGCAGCTACAAAGCCGCCCCCACTAAGTACCTTGCTATTGACTGTGAGATGGTGGGTGCAGGACCCAAGGGGAGCATCAGCCAGCTCGCTCGCTGCAGTATAGTGTCCTATGAAGGAGATGTGGTTTATGATAAGTTCATCATTCCCCCCATGCCTATTACTGACTACCGCACGCGATGGAGTGGCATCCGCCGCAGTGACCTCGTCAGGGCCACGCCGTACGCTCAGGCCAGGAAGGAGGTGAGGAAGAAAAAGTGAAGGAGCTCATTCTTTGAATAAAGTAGTAGTTTTTATGTTACGTCTCTTATGCTGGTTCTGCAGTATTATAATAAAAAGGTCATGTAAAGTGTTGCCTTTATCTGCTTTTGTTTCCACTGTGAAAAACTCGGACAAATTAGTGCAGGTAAATATGAAGATACAACAGCAGTGGAGCAAATTGTAAAACTACTCTGGGTTTTCCTGAAAACTGGTTTGGTTTTTGTCCTTGAACCAGTTCTGTTCATTGACTGCAGAACCAAACATGAGTCACATGTTGTAGCTGCAACAAGAGCCTAAATTCAGAAGATGCCAGCACTGAGAGTAAAAGTCTGGTTTCTTCGGATGAGCAGTTCTTCTCCGTCATTGCTGCTTCTTTTGATGTTTATTGGCAGTTGGCAAACAGCTTTGGTCCATTCACACTTGGAACCAGAATTTTAAACAATTTTTGCCTTAAATGTGTTTAGAAATTGGTTCACTATCGAAAACTAAACTGGCTCTCTGCTCCTTTGTTTGACTGTCTAAGCTCTTGGTTTTGTTTGGCAAATATTTTTATGTCTCACATTCATGCAAATCTTAAAGTCAGTATCGATATCAGACTTTGATAATATCCAAAATGTCCTGGTTTGTAATACGCTGTGAAAATGCAAGAAAGACTGTGTGGAAAAAAGCAGTTTGAGTTTTAGGAAACGTCTGGCTATATGATAATCTTTATTTATTACAGTTTATTAATTGCGATAGATGCTGGAATAGTAAGAACAGACTATTATACTGTGGGGAAATTATACCTGTGCTTTTTTCCGACTTTTACGGAGAAAACAATTCATTAGTAATAGTAATTCATAATGAAAATCAGATGAGCGAGTATCTTTGATGTAAATATGCAGTGTCCGTCTTTATTTTTATCTTATGGGGAAAATATTTGTTTGATGCACTACTTAAAGTGCATTAAGTAGCAGAGTGCACAGGGAGGCTTTCAGTTTTGTTTACTGGCAAAATACAGTATTTCCTGTCTTCTGTTTTGTTCCTGTAGATACTGAGGCTGCTGATAGGGAAGGTGGTGGTCGGCCACGCCATCCACAATGACTTCAAGGTCCTCAGTTACTCTCACCCTGCTGCCTTGACCAGAGACACTTCCCGAATCCCCCTGCTCAACATTAAGGCCGGCTATGCAGAGAACGCGTGTGCATCACTTAAAAGGCTCACCAAGGCCATCTTAAACTGTGACATCCAGGTAGGACCTTAGAAAGGAAGATGGGTTTCACTTTCAAAGTTTCAATTTGCAAAACGCTTTTACAAAGCTGGACATAGCATTTCTCTAATAAAGAGTGAATTCCACAATGTTTAAAAGACCACAGGAGATGGCACTGAAAAGGTTTAAATAGCTGCATCCCGCAAACAATGACAAAATAAGTCAGCTTGTCATGAAGGAGTCAACAGTCAGCGACAGGTTTTAACAACTAAGACATACAGTAGAAAACATTTGTCGATAGAGTTGTGAAAATCAGTGTCAAATCTGTGTCCCCAGACTGGGAAGAAGGGCCACTCTTCTGTGGAGGACGCTCGAGCCACTATGGAGCTTTACAAAGTGGTGGAGGAGGAGTGGGAGAGGACGCTCGCCTCTAAAACACAGTTCACTCAGTAAACAATGCAAATAAAGTGAGTGTATTTTAAGTTTGGACTGACTGAGTCACTGCAGAGTTACAGGATCAACCCCTAAAACTACGTATGAATGAGGAAACCGGGGAACTTTTAACTTTTTGGTCAGGCACTCGGCTGTGACCGCTGCAGCAGTTGAGCTCTTTCTCAGGGTTTGAACTGTGGGTCACTGGTGCTGCTGCCACTAGAGGGCAGCGATGTCTTCATTCCAGCAACAAGACTATGTCATTAAAACATCCCAAAACACCATAAAAAAACCCAGAGTCACGTCTAAAAGATGGAAACCTGACCACTAATGGAGCTTCACCGTGAGTCACTTGCCAGTGCTGATTTGTTTGTGTTCATTCATGTTTCATTGACATTTTGATAAAATACTGTCACATGGTTCAACTTTTATTAACCGCTGAAGCTCTTGAAAAGCATGGCCGCGATTTTAGAAATATTATATAGGTTATGAGTGCATGTAGTTTTTATAGACAACGATTGGTTCTTAAATGTAAATATATGCAAAGAAATTATAAGAATAGATCTAGGAAGCACACAGTGTCGTCTGGGATCACAGCTCCAAAGCAGAGCATCCAGAATATTGTGCAGGAAGGTTACATTTCAAAATAAAAATGAATGTACTGAATGCACTGAAATTAAAAGTGGTAGCAGGTTGCTAACACCTGTGTTTTGCTGCTGCTGCAGTAGCTACAGTCCTGATGTTCCTCGTATTTGGCTAAATGTTTATTTTCACAGTACTGTCACTGTTTGCTATGCAGTGTCGGGTTTACAGGTTTTACAATGCTGAAGCATCACATATAGGACTGTAAGCTTGTGACATCCTCTACACTGTGAGTTAGAACTGATGTAATACTTATAGTAAATGCAAGAAACACCAAGCATTTAACTTTAACTGTGCAATTTCATTCAGTTAAATGTTTACTTATACTTGAACACAGGTAGAAGAGGTGTTTTTATGTTTCCATTCTTATTTGTGTCAGGGCAGACGTCAGAAATACCTCTCATATTCACAGCATAAGTCTCTCAACAGCTGCAGAAACTGCTAAACCCTCAAATCTGGATATACAGTTAATTTAAATTCTCTCTAAAACAGTTCTGACACAAACGGGTTGGACTCTTCAGTTAGACTCATGTTTTTACTAAGAAGCTGTGGCCTCAAATTGTATATTGTGTTGTTTGAAGTTATGTTTTAAATTTTAAGCGTGTATTGTCATTATGTTTTTGTCTGGATTCATTTAAACCTTGGAGCCTAGCTAAGGGGACATGAAACATTTAATTTGATCACCTTGTTCAAATCAATAATGACAGTTTGGTTCTTGAAATGGATTTTGTGTGCAAGACATTGTTTTCATGAAAGTACAGCATAGATCTCTAAAATGTCCTCTTTGTAACAGTACAGGTGAAATACAGAGATTTGTTTTGCATTGTTTCATTCATTCTTTGTATTCTTGTGTTGTAATCCACCACATGTGATCTTCTAGTATATCAGCTGTTACTTTCATTTTCATTTAAGTAAAAGAATGTTTACAAATTATTTAACACTATTTTACAAAGGTTTAGCCAACATTAACTGCATCAGGAATGTCCTGTTAACATTGGGATTCTTAAAATTCTAAAAGGTCATTTATTAATAGATATTTAAGACTTCATTTTTATTTCTGCTAAGGTCTCGTACAGCTGCTTGTGATTAGACATTTGAGAATTTGTCACTAATGAAAGGAGGCACTTTTGAGCATTGAGCTAAATGCTAACGTCAGTGTGCTAATGATATTTACTGGTAAATTGCGCACCATCGTTACCATCTGAGTTTAGCATGGTGCTAAACAGAAAAAAGCGTTTCTGATTCATCCTCTGGGAACCATGAACATCTGTACAAACTTCGCAGCCTTTCTGTCTGAAGGTTGTGGAGATATTCCACATCACTCACCCGTTCATCTTTCTTTCAGGTATTATTTTTGCATGAATTATCAAACTCGGGAATTGTTTGTCACAACTATTAGGGTGTTTCAGGTTCAAGTCTTTCGGTCACCTGCCACACTCAAAACATATGCACAACTTTCAAAGTTCTGCTGACAGAAGAGAACAGATCTGAATTCATCACCTGTTTCCTCCCGTCCTCAGAGCTCATCAGGTTTGCTCTTCAGTCCACATCAGTGGTCGTCTTACATGCTGGTCTAAACACACTGTTCTGCCCTGGTCTCTCATTGCTCTACTTTCTGTGTCCTCTGGTGAGTGTTTGTCCTTAAAGGTGAGAGAATCAGCACTATTTCAGGGCTGTGGATTCAACACCAGCATATTAATTATACAGTATTGTCTTCTTCCTGAAAAATGCTACAGCAAACACAACCGGTGGCACAAAGAAGCTCGTTACAGAGGAAGAAATGCATCACAGGATATGCTGTGATTTAACACTAGGAATGATTCACCACCATGTTCTGGGTTGAAGTAAATCAGCTTAGGTAGCTGTTATTTAAATTCATGTGAGTATGGAGTGCATCTGTACACACCCAAACTGAATTCAGCATTATTCTGTCAATAGGAGAGCGGTGTCTCTTGTTTGTCTGCTGACCGAACAGGCAGCTGGAAACAACAATGTCACCACACAGGATGCCAAAGCATCTGATGGCCGCAGTCTAAGTAGCTGGCAGCGGAGGCAGGAATCTCCTGTGCTGGAAATTCTTGAGCTGTGAGCTCCGCAGTGCTTTAGAAAGTAGGAATCTGTATCCTTAGTTAGAAAGTGGAATTGGCTGATAATTAAAAGCCATTGTTAACCCGGTGAAAGGGCCGAGTTAAGAAAGGCTTTCAGGGTGCTCAATGTGCAGCTCCTCTCTTCTGTTTAAAGACTGCTGCGGTCCGACAGTTGAGCACAGTACGGCTGCTTGTTCTTTAAAGGTCAGTTCACCCAAATTATAAAAGAACATTTTCTCATTTATCGTGGCTCTTTATGGTGGATGTAATTACAGCTAGGCATTTATTCTGGTTGTTGTAGCAGGTTAGTCATATATGGCACATGTCGAACATTTATCTAGTGGTTGGATAAAGACTATATTCATCCACTCTGTGTCTCTTCAGCGATGTGGAGCTCTTTAGTATCTTTCACCTCATTATCTTGGTTTTAACAGCAGCCAGCAGCAGGTGGATGATGCATAATGGTCCCAAACACTTATTCACTATTCCGACTTCACTATCACATTACAGAGTGGCGAATACATTTAATAATGAGACAATAATAATTAGTTTATATGTTAGTTTAGGGAGATGACAGCACAACATTTTAATCTGTAGCCTTTTAAGGTTCTGACTCAAATGTTTAAAATGTCTCGATTTAATTCAAATGAACCAAGTTAAACAATACTTTGTCTATGTTAAGCAAAAACTGCTTACCTTTGTAAATGCACGCATTAGGAATATCAGAGTATTTGTGCTTAGTTATTATAAATTTTAAAAAGTCAACATCTTCACGTGACGTTAATGTCACATTTCCTGTGCCGATCCGTCTGGCTTTAGGTTGTCACTGGGAACAGGAATTCTTGCTCACAATCTCAGGAGGGTATTTGCTGGGAACATCTTTATCATTTATATGTCAACATTGCTTGTCATTAACTTTGTGTTTCCTTTCTTCAGTAGTTGCGTTTCTTCCTCTCTGTGCACTTTCTGCAGGTTTCTCTGGCCTCAGAGCTGCATGTTTCCAGTGTACAGTTATTGGCCCAACCAACCTGCCCAGTGTTCGTCTATTGGTTGTTGTTCTTTTCTCTCTGTACTTTCCACTCTTCCCAAGCCTGTCAGGGCAGATGCCCACCCACCCTGAGCCTGGTTCTGTTTAAAGTTTGTTCCATTAAAGGGAGTTTTGTGTTTTCTACATAGCTCTATATATTTTTATATGTTAATGATTCTGTAAAGTCTCAGGTGCTTTGAGACCACTTTTAGGTAAAACTGATTTTGTGCTACATAGATAAACTGAACTGAACTGAATTCTAGACCCAAACTATTTTTGGTCAAAACTTGGTTTGCGAATAAGGACTGAACCTGTATTCTGTCAGTAGAACAGCACTAAAAGACATTAATGGTGTTGCAAAAGAAAGCCTCACAGTGCAGGCAACATGTGATTTAATCTGTTCCTTAGTCTAGATTGTCCCATAACCTACTGTTTATCCCTACTTAATCTCTTTGTGCATGGTTTGATTTCTTTCCCTGTTATTAGCTCCATAAGTGAAAGCCAGAACTTTAAAACCCAAAGAGGCTTTTTCAGCTGAGAAACATCTTTTGGCTCATTGATTCTTTTAGTCATATGGACATTGTCAAACAAACTTTCACTTTATTTATTTAAGCCCTGTTGTCGATATTTGAAGTGAAAGAGGATTAAGTGTTCACCCGCTGTATTAATAAGGCCTTGGAATATCTGAAAGAGCACCGTTGAGCTCATTAAGTATTACAACATGGATTTTATGGATTTATTACCACCTGGGTCAAGTCATTGTGAGCTAGACTGCAGATTACCCTTTTCATGCAAACATCACACGCTGCACATATTAGTTATGGCCCTGCATCAGCTTCGTGTCCATAATTCGATTTTTATTACGTACTGCTAAGCCATCAGGAATTTGCCCAGGTTGCAGATTGACTGTACACTGAGCACAGTGTAGATTACAGGATAAGGTGACTGGTGTCACAAAACGAGAACCAGTTACTGGAACTCAGGCACAATTTACTGGTTTTACCAAAACTTAAAAATACAAAAAATATGAAATTGGAACGAATTAACTAATCAACAGGTCTAATTCTTTTAGATAAACATTTCCTGAAACCTCGCGAGATTACAGATCATAATGCGTACTGTTTTGAAAAATATAATAGCCCACAAAGTTTATTTCTAGTCTTCTTTTTCTATTCCTCATAAGACACTTAAATGCATTATATAAAATCAGACAGTAACTTGTCTGAAAATTAAACAATGTCCATATTTGTTGTGATTACCTGCAGCAAAAAAACCTCTTGATCACATCATCTTTTAGCCACTGTTTTTGCTATTGTTTTGTGACCTGTTGTTCTATTATCTCTTTTTTTCCACTAACCCCAACTGGCTGAGGCAGATGACCCTCCACCCTGAGCCTGGTTCTGCTGGAGGTTTCTTTCTTTCTGAAGAAGGGAGTTTTTCCTCTCCACTGTTGCCTAGTGCTGCTCAAGGGGGATTTGATGGGTTTTCTGCATTATTTTAGTTGTAAGGTCTTGTAAATTGGCACTATATAAATAATTGAATTGAATTGAATTATATCTTACAGTTGTAGTTTTTCAGGACTTTATAATATGGTTCAATGTCAACACTCTGGTTGCCCGTGTTTCTACCAGCAGCAGACACGTAGCATCAAACCACAGGTGCAGACTAGCTGGTTGACATTGTGGAACATTTGGAGTTGATCAAGGCTTACACAAGGAAAAACACTGTATCTCACCAATATAGTGTTAGTATTTAAGAACGGCTGCTGTAACATTATTGTTTTAAATATATTAAGAACAAGAAACACAGGGTTTTGGTTTTGCAACAGTGTTTATTGGTTATTTTGTAGTTTGTTACAGAGCAATTTTAAGGAGCTGTCTTAGCGCTGAGCATCTGTCAGCATAGTCGTTGTGTGTCTCTGCACTGATGGCACTACCCAGACCCCTGACAGTGGCTTTCTGATTGGCTGTTGATCTCGAGGAATCAGTGCACAACAAGTGAAATGGCAAATGCTGCCAAGTGATGCTTATGGTTTGTCCTAGGTCCACGTCTGCTTTGTCCTCTTCAGTGATGAATGCGGCCTCCAGCTGGTATAGACAGTTATTTCCTGGTGCCACTTTGTGGCCCAGATGAACATGAGGCGATGCAGCAGTTGCCCCAAGGTCACTGATGCCATCGTAGTGTGTCACAGCCTTTACACTTTGTAATTTGGAAGCTGACCTACAAATGTGCCCACAAAGCATCACTGCCAAGCGAATAAATGTAAATTTGATCTAGCATTCACCTCATTACTGTGCACTAATATTGACTGATGTTATTTGAGCTTGTTTCTTTTTTTGTTTTCTTGTAAAATCCAAAGTCATAAAATGACATACTGACATCATGGGATTCTAGCATTCATTTCTCTTTGGGGACTCAAGCACATATGTATAAATGTTGCAGATTGAAAATGAATGCGTAAGATGGCTACTGTTTTCCAGCACCATATGATTTTATGGTACAATATCAGACTTTTGATTGGCCCCCTGGTGGACATTAATAAGTCAGCTATTGCAGCTTTAATAGTGATTTATTCTTTGCCCAAAACTGCAGTTCATGGGCAAAACACAAGATAACAAACCACATTATGTTCTATTAAGTTTGTGTAACTCTGTTTTAGAGTGCAACTGTTCATTTACTGATTGGAAACTGGACTTAATTTGTTCAGCTCTCAGTATGATGTTCCAGGCAAGAGGATGAAGAGAAGAGGAGGAGGAGGAGTGGGGAGGTGTTGGTCTTTTAATACTGCCTTCATCCCAGTTACTCTCTCTTCACCTCCTCTGGTCTCTGCGGTCAGAGCCTCTGACTTGCGCATCGAGAGCTGGTCCTTTACGCACGGAAAACGGACTACAGCACCTGCAGCTGCAGAAGGGACAACTTCTGAAAACCGAGGCGGAGACACTGTGTTGAGCCGGATAAAAATGAAGTAAGTCTGCTTCATTAGAGACACTCCAGTGTTCCCAGTGCCTTGCAGGTCTTAGATTTCTTGCTAGACATTGGTGTTTAGCTCATATTTTCCATTTTTGCATTTCCTCTATGGGAGAATATATATTTACAGCAAATTTGGTTCAGTCTCCATCTCGGATCGTTTAACTTGTTATTACGCACAAATTAAAGAAATGTGTGACGTACAGTCCGTGCATGATGAGCATGTGCGTCCAGATATAAAGTAACACCGACAGCGTCGTTTATTACCTGCTGCAGCATCACTGCGTTTGCAGGGAGCCTCAGTGTTTGTGACCGCCGGAGGTTGTTCATGTAGAGATGCCACAGTCACAAACAGCCTGGATTAAAAGTTAGAGTACAGAGAAATGATGCGCACGCTTCACTTAAAGCGTCAGAGTGAAGCTGCACAGTGTGAAGCGACTTCTTGGTCTTCATCATATAAATGTATACAGATGCGTTCAAGTGCCTGAAAAATGTTCCACTACGATTAGACATGCACTTTCTTAGAAATGTTGTACTCAAGTGAAGGCAAGTACCAACTCAAAATAATTCACAAATTCTCAAAGGTGAAAATGATGGAACAAAAGCAGCTTTTGGTTAATCCATAAATTATCCATCATTGACTTAATAAACCAATAAGGTTTATTAAGTTAAAGAATCTAAACCTGCATAAAATAACTAGTTACTCATGCTGAAAAAAATAAACATAGTTTTCCTTCGATTTGACAAATACACCATTTTTTTTATTACTATCTTTTCATATAAAAACTACAATATTTCAGTCATGTAGAACTTTAAAGCGTAGAATAGAATTAATAAATTACCTTAAAATGACTCCGTTTAATGTACTGTACTTTGTAATGTTCCAGTCCAGCACATGGGAATCATTGTGAAGAGTGTAAGACTGTGGCCTATAGCCTTGAAGTGTAGTTACTGCATGTTAACTGCATTTAATATGAATTATTAGAATATAATAGACAGCAATTAGATTTTTATGTGATTTATAAACTGGTGTTTTGGGGTTTAAATAAGAAAGAGTAGCTTATAAAGGTACCATCTCTCCTTTGAACTGAATTGGTGTGTAAAGTTATGATATTTGATATTTGATATTCACTTTTAGAAATTCACTTTTAAGACTTAACATCAAGATAAAGTTCAACATTTTTAACAAATATAACAAATATTGATGCACAGATGTGACTTAGTCAAAGAACAACATGAAGAATTTTTGTCAGGATGTGAGGCCTCCTCTGTTTGTTTTTCAGATTTTGTCAGTTCAGGTGTGTGTTTTCACTCTCTGTTGATGGTGCAGTGGGCTTTAACTGGCAGCAAGTGGTGTAGGTTTCTGTGACTGATGTTCAGTGTGTCTGTAACTTTAGAGGGTGTAGCTTCCAGCTGCTCCTCTGAAATGTGACTAAATAATGAGCGTAGACTGCTGCTGTGTTTGCTATTGTTTTTGTTTTATCACCTAAGCCCTTAGAACTCACAGCAGTTCTGCCTAATCAGCTTCTGGTTCTCTCTCTCTCTCTTTCTCTCTCTCTGTCTCTCTCTCACACACACACACACACCTAAACATTGCTGTAGTTCAAAATCTTGTAACTTATGGCTTTTGTCACGTCTTTATAAGTTTTGCCCTCCAGCACACAGTGTCAGCGGATAACAGCTAATAAGACGTGGCTGCTGCTGCTGCTGCTGCTGCTGCTTGAGGCTGACCAATGAGTTGTTCCAAATCATTCCTGTGAACCTAACATCTCTCTCAGCACTCAGTCATGCTGTACCCAGTCTCTTTCTTTCCTTTCTGCCACCCTATTCTCTCAAAGGTCTCTGTTGCTTCCAGCCCTCCCCGGCTGCTCCTTGCTTCCTGTCAGATTGTGTCTGTCAGGGAGGTTTGGGTTGCCCCTGGAGATTGGCAGGCTGAGTCGTTCGAGGTGGCGCGATGTAGGACTGGTGGGCCAGAGTGATGGAGGAGCTGATGAGGGGCAAAAGCAGGGTAACCGTGGTGGTCCTTGCCATGTGAAAGCAGAGTGTACAGTGGCAGAGAGAGGTGGTGGTGTCAGGTTGATCCAACGATGGCTCAGCAAGTGGTTTTACAGCCTATTCTCGAACTTGAATTGCAAAAGCAATGGGAGGCTGTGTTTAGTGGTTTGGGTATGTTTGAAAGTCTTGGTAGTGGACGTCACTAGGATTTTAAGTCCTTTTTGGTTCCTTGTTAAGTCAATTCAATTGCTTTTTATGTAGCATAGACCCTTCAACAGTCGTCCATGATGAAATGATATAATAAAACAAAAGTCTGTTCAGTTTCAGGTTATGTTTGTGTCTATTCATGTAAACATGCTATAGTTGAATAGCTCAAATGGTGGTTTTATTCTAGCATGTTAACGAGATGTTAAGTTGTTTTTAACAACTAGTTAAAAGTGAGAAGCCTGTCAGCTGATTGACTTGCACATTGCTGCATGTTTAAAACATGAGTTACAATTGATAAAAGATTTAATGAGAGGTTAGGTTTTCACCCAAAAAAATTTTAACGGGCTATCAGAAACCGACCACGAGTGTTAAAGCAAGTCAGTAAGGTTTTTTGGTTTTAGTAGCGTTCTTTGTTTCTACAAGAGGCACCAGAGTTTTATTAATGGCAGGGCATATTTCAGCCACATTTTCCAATCATCTGTCTCATGCACATTTAAAGGAATAGATGTGCTTCAGTTTTAATCACTGCAGCTCTCCACACAGGCTGTGTAAGAGCTTGCATCTCAATCAGGAGACACACAAGAAGGACAAGTTTGGAAAGTGATTAAATGTAATGGATTGCTAAGTGAGAGGATTATTTAGTGATTAAGAGTCTTCACATTATGTAAAGGGGATGTTCCCTCACCGGTGATGGCGTTGTGAAAAATATATGCTTGTAAACTGAGCAGGAGTCTGATAAGCAAGGTGAAGAACCTCAGGAATATGTAAAGCATTGCGGATTCAACTTTCCCTTAGCCTAGTTTCAGAGATGCAGTGATCTCTCCCAGTGGATTGTTATTACCGCAGCTTCTGTATCAGTTTGTAGTACCACATCCATCCCTGCTCCATAATTAATAATTGACTTGAGCCTTCTCATTCCATGAAAAAAAATGTTGAACCAGACGTTGCTGTAAATCCAGTTGAGTACCATACATGCAAAAACCCAATCAGATGACTTTGTAACATGAACGCAATATTTCTTGTATTTACTTTTGGCAGAAATGTGACTTTTTTGGTGTGGGTTGAGACCGTGTTGGTGACCTTCAGTGCGTCGTTTCCCTTTCTTGTTTCTTGTGAATTTCATAATACAGAGGGAATTTCTTCAGATTTGGCACAAATGTCGACATGGTGTCAAAGATGAACTCATTAGAATATGAGTGAGGACCAACGTGCATGTAAATTGCAACTTCACTGGTTGGCAGAAATGCTATGATTCTAATTTTGAGATTGGCTCCCTACTTAGACACCTTTTTAGTGTGAACCTAACACGTCCCAGATTGGGTCAAATGTGATAATAACTAGGCAAACGCCATCTACTGATATTCAGCTAGTTACAGTATGTATTATATAACTGCTATTTTAAAGGTTGAGGATGAACTTTTGTGCTTAGCTTGACTACTGTAAGTAATCTGAGATACCAAATTTACAGCAGGTGACAGAAATACTTGGTGTATTTGGAACAAACTAATTTATTGCTAGTTTGGTTAGAGGACTTGCTTTCCAGCATACTAAAATACACTGAGCTGTCTACCGGAGCAAAAGCCCTCTCTGGATAAAGTGACAAATGGGCCAAACTCTCACACAGCTGCTGCAGTCCTTCAAGAATGTAGTTCACCCTCCTCCCCTTCCTCCCTTCCAGCCTCAAATGACCTTTGCTGGCAGCCAAGCGGTCAAACATCTCTTCTCTTCATCCTCTTGTCCCCTGCTCCTTCCCTCAAGGTGAACTCATTATGTATTCAGACTCTTGTGATGCCTGTCTTTACACTTGTGTGTGTACATCCCCACAGGAAAACCAACAGTTTGGCTCTCTCTGTCTCTACCCTCAATAGTGTATGGACAAGCCATAAACGCAGCTCAGCATGAAAGAAAAAGACTAAGTCAGACAGATGGATGAAAAGTTCAAATGAGGAGAGTCAGACACTGAGGGAAGAGTGTCAGGAGGATTTATAGCAAATTTATCAGTTTGAGGAAAAGATTAAATGCCACCAGTCTGACAGGAAGCTGACAGGTTGACACATGATTCGCTCATTTATGGATTTTCTTTTCATAGTATTGAAGCCAAAGGTAAACCAAATTCAAATTAACTACTTTCTAGGCTTTTACTTATACTTACAAGCACTTAATTCCAACCACAGTATTTTTTTCAAGCACCACACATTTGAATTACTGCCTACATCTTCATACAATCTACATCTTCATATTCAGCTGCTAAACAGGCATTGTTCATTTTAGTTGGCAGTGACAGTAGAAAGAGATGAAAGGTTCTGGACCAATCACAATTATAGGCAGAAAGGTTGGTCATTTTCCCACGTACTACTGTACAGTACTATATAGCATACACAATGTTACCATAGCTGTGCAGGTGTAGAGCTAAAGAGATAAAACTCTAAAACATGGCTTTAACTGCTGCTAGCGTCCACAGCCACAGCTTTTATGATTGAAAATTGGTGGATAGGTCTTGCTGCTGGCTGGCAGAGATGTAATGTAAGGCTGAATGAATAACGAACAAACAAATTCTTTTTTACATTTTTTCTGCATTATCAGAATGCGCCTGTCTACCTCAACTCCCTCATTCAGATTTACAATCCCTTCCGTCCCGTGGGCTCTGCCAATGAATGGCATCTAGTGGTCACATCACCACACAAAAAAATCCCAAACTGAACTCTTCCGCTCTGTGATTCCACTATTGTGGAATGAGCTACCGAACTCTGCACTGTCAGCAGCCTCACCACCAATATTAAAAAAACTGCTGAAAACAGAACATTTCTGCAACTTCTTGTGCACTCTAATAAACTTTTCTGCCACTTACAATGCAAAAAAATGTCTTTTTTTTTCTTGCACTTGTGTCTTATGAAACAGACACACTTCTCCTGATAGCATTTTGCTTTTTTGTTTTTCTCCTTGACTTAGATTTTTGCTTGCTTTGTACCTCACTTGTTGTGTTGCTTTGGCTCAAAGCGCGTGAAAAATGACTAAATGTGACACACAACTGTGGCCTGAATGAGAGTGGATTTAGAAACAGTGACTGCACCTCCATTGACTCTATATAGACTGTTTTTTTTCAACAATGGTGGACCGTGGACACTTCAAATAGTAGGAGCCAGTAGCAACGACACTGTTGGGTTGTGATGGGTTTAACACATTTTCCTAAGGTAACACCATTTGACCTCATTGCCATTCAGCAAATAAACAGATTTAAGATGTTAAGCTAGTTAACTAGCTAGCATTTGTACATGTATGAAAACAGCCTGAATGTTTTTATGCATTGCTTACCAGAGAAATGTCTAGAATATTTGTTACTGACACTAAGTTGGAGTGACAAAGCTTCTGCATGTTATGTTGGTGCATGTGTACTATAATAAGAGCACAAAAAAATCAATCACACAGTCCACTATTGTTTTGGACCTCTTATTGTTGCAACTCTTCTATCTCTAAGGCCCTGGTGTTAACGAGAAGTTAGGACCTATTTGCTTTAGAAAACAAACTGAATTGTTTATTAGCTGTCTTGCAGTTATAAGTTATTCTGTTTATTTTGTATATTTTGCTCATTTAAATCTCAGGGATAACTGCGCTTACCAGGCTGCAGCTCTTTTCAGGGAAATGATTTGAATGGTCAGCTTTATCCCATGAGGCTTTTCTGTCTTCAAAGCTTTTATTTTGAAACGCATGAGCCAAATTTAGGCATTAGAAAAACCTTTGAGTGATTATTTATTAATCCTCTTTTGATTAGAAATGCGTCTCTGCTGAGACCCACAAAGCAAACTTTCATTTTCTTCGTCATCGCAAGTTCAATAGTTCTTTCAGTCAAACAGAAGTACTGAACTGATTCCTACATTTATTCTCAGTTGAGACAGTTGGTCTTCCTCTGTGATGCATACATATTGCCAGTAAAAGAGTTTATGTAAAATATTAAAGAGTCCAGATCAACCATTTAGTCGCTGTCTGACTAATTTACTGTAGTTCCTCCAGGTGAGCTGCTTGTTAATTTAGATTCTCAGGTGAAGCGCTCACAGGTCTTGATTTCAGTGAAATGTCAAAGGTCAAACTGTTTTCTGTTCTTTTTTTGTCCCTGAATGACCCAACTAAAAGCAAATTTCCTTTTTATCCAGAATGCAGCTTTTCTGTTATTAATTTTTAAGCCTTTAGCTCAAGCCTCTGATCATTTATTCACTTCCTCCACAGAAATGCAGATTCATTAAGTGACAGTGAGACGTGCAGAACTTAAAACAAACAGGCAACTTTTTAGGGGTCAGGCAGTGAAATGTGAAGCTCTGTATTAAAATAGTTGGAGGATAAATTAATCACGCACTCAACTTACCAGTTTAGAATACAGTTTATGCAGAAAATCAGACAAGTTTACATACACAGTACATGTAGAAGCCTGGTTACTAAACCGTACAGAAGGTAAAGCAGCAGGTATGGGTTGCAGATATACAATTACTTATATCTTTTGGATTCCTTTAGTATAAAACTTCACATCATGAAATCACCTGATTTGAGGGTGATTTAACACAATGAAACATGCATGTAGTGCCACCCCTTTTGACATTTAGTGCCAAAATGGCAGCTGCTGTCTCATACATTGGCACCAAAAAGGCATTGTAGTGCTACACGTGCCACCATAGATAGCAGCTGCCATTTTGGCACTGAATGTCAAAAGGGGTGCAACATATGAAGGGGATGTCCACCTTCATATGTTGGGGCACTCTTATAGTTAACTAAAGTTACTTTGGTCATGGGAGAGGGTTGGGACTAATGACCTATATGATTACCTTGACTGTGCTTTCTTGCTTGCTGTGTTTAGGGATATTGTGTTGTGCAATAACTTATCATCAGGTTGGAACTTTTTCCTTTTTATACCAATTAGAGCCATCTGTTTGTAGTCTTTTAGTAATATAAATGCTTCCTTGTTTAGGTCAGCCTGTTTATCAGTCACTTCTGTGAAACCAAATAAAAGCAACAGTTATCCCCAAGCAGAAAACAAACAAACAAACAAACAAACAAACAAAAAAACCCCAAAACAAACAAACAATATAAGATTGCAGGGAAATAGGTTTGGGGGATAAAGGAGAAGGAATAGTGGTAAATCTAGTTAAGTTGGAGGTTGGGCTTGAGTCCGACCCTCCAGGGAGTTTTGTGGGAATCAGAATTCAGCTCACACTCTGCAGCTCCTCAAGTCTGAGTCATAGCAGCAAGAAAACTCCAAGGACACACAGGCAGTCTGTCTGAGAGTCTATGCTTCACACACACATACTCAAACAAAATACACACATATCGTTTATCGATTACAGTTTTTAAAGCCACGTTTCTTTGTATGTAGCAGCATTTGTGAGTAGTTTTTAAAAAACCTCAACACCTGTGTGTGAAAGGGCAAACTGGGTTTGATTATTGATCGGAGTATTGCAAAGCCACAGTGTCACGGCCACAATATGAACACTTCCATTAGATAATGATGACAAGAAAAGACAAACCAGAGTCAGAATCAGTATATAAAGCATAAAATAAATGAACAGCAGTTTGTTTTCAGTCTTCAGGTTCCTAAGTCTAAATGCAAGGAGACGATTGTGCTTTTAATGTTTTAAATTGATATTTCCAGTGATGAATGACTTCATCATTGTCATCATCATGTCTGTTTTCCAGCAGAGATATTGGCTTTTTTTTTAACTTTAGATGCAGAGTAAATGTGATGAAAGTTGGTCACTTGCCAGAATTCTGCTCTGAGTTTGCTAAATGTCTCCAATTATTAAGCCATAGTGTTATTTTTTCTTTTTTTGCTGCAGTATTGAGCTGAATTCACTTATTTGAGGAGAATGAGAGAGTCATATTAAGAGATATTTGGTATTTACTTGTTCTTTGTTTAAACTATGAAGAATAAAGAGTATAAAGAAAACAAAACTTTAGTCAAGAAAAAAATTCAGTAAATGAAACATTGCCATCTTCATCATTTATGCAGTGGGATCGTCTGTATTAGTGTTTTTATTAACTTGTGGCTCTCAGTTTTAAACCTTTTAGATGAAAATCATTGAAAACAATTTGATATACAGGATATGTTACATCAAGCAATTAGGAGGAAAGTTATATTTGCATTTGTTGGGGATTATTTTCAGCAGTGGATTAATACATGCAAACACTGCACTGTTGTGAGTATTTGTGAAAGCAGAATGGTTCACTGTATGGTATATATGAGTTTGCATCAAAATAAAGTGGAATGAAAGAAAATGTCACCCAGTCGACAGTGTTCAGTGGGTCATTTGTATTAATGGATAGATCGCGCTTTCATACACACAAAATATTTAGTTAATAGGCATCATGTCATTTACTGAAAATAAGAAAATCATTAATTATTCAGTAATGAATTAATAAATAATTATATAATTATATATTTAATTATATAATTTGTAATTGATAGATGCACAGTTTACACATTAATCATAGTGACAGTCAGGAAAGATAGAGCCAACATTTCTTTCACACACTGGATAGTTTCGATCAGTGAAATTTTAATTAGACTGTAGCACCCATTAACTTTTTAACTTTAAGCTCTGCTCCCAGCGTTCCTTGTCATGTTCAAGTTCAAACATTGTGTTCTTCCCCCTCCCTTTGTCACCACAGACTGGTTCTGCTTCTACCTGCACTGCTGTGTGCCATCTGTCTGCTCGTCCTGCCGTCGTCCTCTACCCCCGACCACGAGTCAGGTATGCAACGCTCCCTCTCTGTCCCCATTAAGTTTGATACTGCCATCCACTACTGACACCCACAACTCCATTAAATCATACATGACCTCTGACATTTAAGGACAGCATGGTGCTCTTTAATCATTTCCATTCATTGTTTCTGCTGACACGCACCTGGGAAGCCATGTTCAAGGGTGTCTGAGTGTCCAGCAGAAAATCAAGGTTAAAACATTCAACTGAATGTCTTATCTTTTAGTTGTGTCAACAGAAACACGATATGGCACACAGTAATTTTTGAATGGAAGTGATCGTCACCAGGAGGAACTGCAACAAAACAACAGTTTCTCTTATTTTGTCTCAAACTACCTGCAATGTCTGTTTTGCGTTACATTGTAGCAGCAAACACTGTATATAACTACAGTATAGTTACACTGGTAAGTAATCAATCATCCAAATCCAATTTCAATTAATTTTTGGTCTGTAGTCTAAATGTCATGCCTTGGCTCTTATAACTGGTTGCAGGGTTTTGCCATAAAACTATAAATTTCATACTTATGAAAAAAGGAAGGTAGAAGTGACTAAAACAAACTGTCAGCCCATCTTTTTTAATTTCCAATTTTGTTTTAATATCCTCTTTTTCCTTCCTACTCTGTAATGTTTGAGGTGTGACTTTATGGCTGTCAAATGACTCCCTGACATTTTCTCTAGAGAGTTGACATCTGTGATGGCGTTTAGAGAAATCTTCACTACTGTTAGATTTTCATTTACTTTACCCCTAACACCCCACCTACCTATCAGTTCAAAGTTTCCAATTGTCCAGTTGTTAGGTTTATAACCACATCCTTGCAAAACCACTCTGCATCTTGTTTTTTAGTGCCAATTAGTAAAATGTATTATATATCGCAACTTAAGCATGAGCTGTTGTGTGTTGTGCTGTAGCTGTGGCGTGTAGTGTGTTATAGTTTAATTGTTTTGATTTGGCTGATGCACAGGCACTGTATACAGTATGCATGCCTCTAATGCCAAAATAGTAATGCAAAAGTAACTTAAAGGCTGAAACTTTCTTAAAGAATGTTTTGAGAATATTTTGTAATCTTTGAACAGCCTGGATGTTTCTCCTTCCTTGCAGTCTTTATGTTAAACTAGGCAACTCTTCCCAGACTCCAGCAGCTTAACAGACATAAGAATATATACATTTTCTCCTAACCCATTAACAACTAGATGCATATGTAATGTGACATTAAGCTATCCCTCCCCTCAGATGATTCGAAGCTTGTCCATGTGACCATTCCTGTCACCACACCTGTGTCTGCCGTGCTGGGAGGCTCTCTGACGTTACCCTGCCTGGTGTCTCTGGCCCACCCGCCACCTTCCCCCTCCACAAATGGCCGGCACGCCGTGCTGTCTCTCCCTCGGGTCAAATGGAGCGTAGTGACTCACGGTCGAGAAGCAGAGATCCTTGTGGCTCGTGGCGACAGGGTGAGAGTCAGTGAAGCCTACAAAGAGCGAGCCTCTTTGCTGAATTACGCCTACTCCCCTGCTGACCTCACCCTGCGTCTGGAGAACCTACGGCAGAACGACACCGGCTTCTATCGCTGCGAGGTGCAGCAGGGCCTGGAGGATGCTGATGATGTGGCTCAGGTCAAGGTCAAAGGTGTGAAACTGACAGATTAAATATTTAACAGATCAAAACAATAAGTTACAATGCAATAAAGCATACATTTTAAAACTGTAAAGGTTTTTAATGGGAACGGATAAAAATTGGATTACACACATTTATGAAGTTGACATAAGCATTATTAATAAGTGAACACTCACTTATTACTTACTTGACCAATATAAATAATCTGAAAGCAGCACATAATGTGCAGCAGTTTTCACCAGGGTTATCTAATCTTTTGTCTGCAAGGAAAAGATTGCAGAATAATAAAACTAAATAGCTTAGTGGCATTGACACACTAGGAGATATTGCAAACCCAAGTGAAGGAAAAGTAATTTGGTAGATGCAATGAAAAAAATCAAACAAACCATTTTTTAGAGAAGAGAAAAAACTACTGCACTGCATCTCTGGGTCTCTGTTAAACCACACACGTGATTAATAGTGGTCAAAAACATTTGACATTTGTGAGCCAACATATTGGGCACTGTATGTCGCTATATCATCACATTACATACAGGCTTCAGGAAGTCTTATATTACACTCTAACCCAAGGACAGTAGCAAGGTGTATACTCCTGTTGGGACTGTCACATCCACTGCATGTGAGATGCGCTTGAAAACTAATCAAAGTCAAAGAGGTGTCAAAGATGTCAAAGATGAGGGATTATAGGGATTATACAGTGACCCTGATGCTTCTCCAGACACGTATATTATCACTGAATAAATTTAATTCTTTACAATGGATATTTTTACAAGCAACAATGCAGCAGCATTTTATTCTTTTAATTTATGCTTTGTGACACATTATTGATGTTAGGTTGGATTTCTGTTCAAATGCTGCTACATCAATGTGCTTTAACCTTTTATATTCTATTATAATATTTTCTAAATTTGCTACATCAGAAAATGGAAATTAAAGCAGTTTTTCAGTGCTCGTGTTCTACTCCATTTATTCAGGCAGTTCTTAATTAAAAGTGAGAGGAATGCCCAGAGAGAAAATCAACATTAATCATAAATTGACACTGAGTTGCAGTCTTGATCTTAGAGAGCTTTTCGTGACACCTGAGGACACTAAATATACACCTTTGAAGCAGTAAAGTGCAGCAAGTCTGCACTGGAATATGATTTCTCCACATCAGTGATCTGAATCCACCAAAACCAAAATCTGATCACCTACTGATACTGATTTTGTGCCTACATCATCTCGTTGCAACACTCTAGCCACAATGTTCAATGTTACACTAACAACTGCTCTGGTTGCCTCAAAACTAAAGTTACTGTTGTAGAAAAAACACATAAAACACGACAAGGCAGAAGTCAGATAGTTCTCATTCTGTGTTTTGCAGGGGTGGTGTTCCATTATCGTGACGCATCCAGTCGATACGCTTTTACCTTTGAGCAGGCCAGAGAGGCCTGCGAGGAGATCGGGGCTCAGATAGCCACACCGGAGCAGCTCCTGGCCGCTTATCACAGCGGATACGAGCAGTGTGATGCAGGCTGGCTCTCTGACCACTCAGTGAGGTGAGGACCTGACAGAAAGGAGTTCAGTGTGAGAGAACACATTAATCTACAAGTGTTCATCAAGTGTCCTATTAACAAAAAATTCTCATTGTGTGTTATGTGTAATTTTGGTTTACATCTGGCATCAGATTAGCAGGCTCTTAATGCAGCTCTACACAAACAAAAACACTAAATTACCAAGTTGGGACATTGCTGACCATGTGGTTGATGGAGCTTGGAGTTTGGAGGGATGGTAGTTGAGAACTTCACCAAATCCACCACCTCTAGCTAACATTTGATATGCTCTCTACATCTGCACATCAGGATGCACAGATCATTGAGTAGTTGAGAATCAGCCCTCTGACCCTAAACCAAACATTTTCCCCCCTTTTAACACTCACTCAGAGTAGAGCTCATACAAGTGTGATGTTTGGAGTGGTGCCATTACAGAGGAAGGGGTACTTGGTGTTTCAGCTCTGTGTGCAATCTCCTTCCATAGATATCCCATTCAGATGCCAAGAGAGGGCTGTTTTGGAGACATGGATGGATTGCCTGGAGTGAGGAACTATGGACTGTTAGAGCCTGATGAGCTTTATGACGTCTACTGCTATGTGCAGAATATTGAAGGTAAGGCAACCAGAAGGACTTTATCTCTACTGATGGTTTAACCGAGAGCCCTTAATTCCAGTCAATGGAAATCTTAATGCCATATTAGAGAATGTTATTTTTGACAACAGTGTGCTTCCAACATTGTGGCAGCAGTTTGGTAAAAACCTTAAGTTTCAACATGACAATGCTCCTGCAAACAAAAGAGCTCATTGAAGAAACTGACCAGTTTAGTGTAGAAATATAATATGCATATATAAATAATCAAAATGATTGAAAACAGTACATCTACAGTTACCTAAATAATGCTAGGAAGGAAGCAAATCTGCAAAATCTGATTGAAATGTTAACTTTCTAATTAGTTCATTCAATAATGTTTGTTTACAACCTGTCTGGTCATTGGACTGATTGTGTGCTATAACTGTGTCATCATGTAAGCATGTGCAGATCACAGCAAAAGGGACCAGAAAGTGAGTTGGAAGAAAGAAAATAGGAGTAAATGGCCAAAACTACCAACATAATAACCCAGGTTCTTAACAAAAACCCTCACCAGTTCAAGTTTAGCACATAAGCCATAATTAAAACCTGATACTTTTCTCTTTCTGTGAAGGTGAGGTGTTTCATGGCTCCACTCACCAGCGTTTGACTTTCTCGGAAGCCAAGGCCTACTGTCTGAGTCACGGGGCAGAGCTGGCTACCACAGCTCAGTTATATGCAGCCTGGAGTGATGGACTGAACCACTGCAATCCAGGATGGCTGGCAGATGGGAGTGTGCGGTACCCCATTGTCACACCTAGAGAGCGCTGTGGTGGTGGTGAGCCTGGGGTCAGGACTGTCTATCGGTTCAACAACCAGACTGGCTTCCCAGAGGCTTACACTCGACATGACGTCTACTGCTTCAGAAGTAAGAACAGTTTTATATCTGATAGTTGTTCTAGCTGAAAGTTGATCCACTGTTCTGCTATGTAAAAGTATTTGAAGTTTCATCATCTTGGTGCAACTGTTCAAGGCTCATAAGGCCTTTTATCAGTCCGTGTTTTTGAAAACATGGCAAACACCATCAGACCAACGACTACTCCAATTTAAGTCCTCTCTACTTTTAAGACTAGGCTTAAAGCTTTCCTTTTTGATAAAGCTTAAAGTTAGAGCTGGTTCAGGTGGCTCTGAACCATCTCTTAGTCATGCTGCTATAGATACAGACTGCTGGGGGACCTCCCTTAACACACAGAGCACCTCCTCTTTTCTCCATCTATTCATACACCACCATTGCTTGGTATTAACTTTGTGTCTTCTCTCTCCTGTAGTTGTGATTCTCTCTCTATCTCTCTCTCTCTTTCTCTCTCTCTCTCCTTTCCTGCAGGTATCACCAGTCTTAGAGCTGTATGTTCCCAGTGTTGCTGGCCCATACTAGTTGTCAAGTGTCTTGTTGTTGCTGGCTATTATTATTGTTTCATGACCATTTTGTTTTTTCTCTCTTTCTTCCCACTCACCCCAACCAGTCGTGGCAGATGAATTGAATCGAATTTCTCCGCTTATCTTGCCATTCTACAAATTATATATATATATACTTGTTACCTGTAACAATTAACATTACAGATGACATTACTTTTTTGGATGGAAATGAGTTTACTTCCTATGCTCTGGGTAAACAATTAGTATTAGGAAGATTATTAGGAAGAAAATTATGAACATTGCAGCCCTACAATAACATTTTCCAATTCTGCTCTTTACTGCAGGCGATAACGGAGCACACACAGAATCTCCTCAGGATTTTCTTGCCACTGAGCCAGAGGACATTGGCCAGGACATTGTTTTCTTAACTAATCCGACTCAGGAGGAGGTGATCATTAACGAGGCAACAGCAACGGGGCACGAAGAGCTGCAACAGACCGCCAATCCTGTAAAGCGGGACCCTGTGCAGATTCAGGCCCCAACACTGTGTTATGACAAAGATCCTCTTCTCACCGTAGACCTTGAGCCTATTACTCCTCTGTCTGAAAATCAAGAACAATTTTCCACCAAAGATTCCTGGGAACAAATAGAGAAGTCCAGCTACCCAGACTCCCATCTACCGGAACCTAAAGAAACCCCAGACACAGATCATGATCAGTCTCACATATCTCCAGCATCTTCTCCAATGACTTACAGTGTGGTAACTGTTGATGATGAATCCACTTTACCCACAACTAATGGGACTCAAGATCCTTCAGAGCTCCACATTTCTGATAATGAGACCTTGTATATGATAGAGATTAATGCATCGGTAACTGATGAAAATGAACTGCTCAACAGCTCTTCAGATGTGTATCAGGAAGGCGATCTCCCTGTTTTGCAAGAAGACCACACCCCAGATGACAGAACTTTACATATCCTGGAAACTGAGCTGATCTACCCAAGCACCTCTTATGATGTTTCACGAGAGGCAGGAGCGACCAGTGCTGGTGCGACTGAGGTTAAATCAGCAGTGACTATGTCACCCCATTTGGAAGAAACACATGTTCACTTCAGTACACCTGAAAACCATCCAACAGAAGAGCAGTCTGGAGATGAAAGATCGAATCAGGATGAGGATCCACACAACTTTGTGACTCAAAGTTTGGTTGGTGTTGTCACCTACGCCACCTCTGAACTGGCGCCTATGACTGAATCAGGTAAAAATATGGTGAATATTACATTCAAACTATTTAGGTTCTTCTACATTGTCTATGCACAACATTTTAACCTGCACAAGAATCTCTGTTACAATTAGCATGAAGATATGCATGTTAACATCTAGTGAATGCCAACATGCTGACATGTAGCATGTTATATTAGCATACATGGCTATGTTTTCATGCTAACCTTACACGTTAACAATTTATATCATTCTGACACATTAGGTATGCTAGAACGATACTATTTACCATGCATGGGACCTAATATGGCAACATGTTAATAACTAGCATGCAGGTGAAACTTGCTTTTAGCATGTAGCTTTAGCATGTTTTCTTTGTTTTTGAGTATCTCTAGAAAATTACTTTATATAATATGAAAAGTCTTGTGCGGCACTACTGAAAGCACTGGGGATAAGGTCATTAGGATACACACTTTAAAGCAGATAATGTCCCAAATTTCATGTAAAATTTCTCTTTGAACAGAAATTGTGGATGAGTAGGCCAAATGATCGATTGAACATGACTAAAAGTAAACCCCTTAAGTATTCTAAGGTTTAATATAAAGTAAAAAATTTTTAAATGTGTGTCTTTTCTTTGCAGGTTATGCTTCTACGCAAGATCACTCAACAATAGAGTCAATAGAGTCCTCCACCCCAGTGGAGCATGACGATGAGGAATCAAATAGCACTTCAGAGGAGACGGCACCAAGTGATACAATCGACCAGAGTGGACACATCCGTCCTGCTGAAATGCCAACAGCAGAGGCCTTCACAGTCACAGATCACTTGGACTCAAGCATAGACACTGCAGTTCTAAACAATTACCCCGTCACTCTGGTGACATCCTCAGTATCTGTAACTTTATCTCCCTCTTCTGTGGAGGTTGAAACCATCTCTCCGGAGATTATCACCTTCATGCCCGACAGTAATGCTTCATCTGGGGCCGGACCTCCGGAGGACATCCAGGGCAAACTTGAGCAAGAAGGATTAGGAGGAAACCCAGATGTCTTTCTCAGTAAAACCCAAAATATCACTGATGGTAGTTTAGAGGTGAGGGGGAAAGGCATTGATCAAACTTCTGAATTAGATGAGGGATCGGGTGAATCATCGGGAGAAAGTCAAGAAATGAAACCAGAACTCCTGATGAATTCGACCCTGTCAACCGACCACACATCTGAAGGACTTCATGATGAAACTGACACTGAGGTAAAAGTGACACTGATCCCTCATCTGACCCTCACACCTGGCTGGGATGTGGAGCCTTCTTCCTCCACACCACAGGAGTCTCGCTCTGATAGACAATACAGCACAGAGCCTCCTGTCACTAAGGAATCTGACGATGTCTCTGAGGAGCAAGACACCAAGGTGCAGACCACCAGCAGCAGCATTAATGGTGAGTTAAGCAATCCTCAACCAAAGCATGTTTCAGTAGCCTCGACAGGTGACTCTGAACAATTAGTGACTTAATCAGCCCCTGTCAAAATAAAATCATCAAAATTTTTGTAGAAGCCTCTGAAAGCACTACTGCTGCATAATCCACGTCTCTTTCCATTTATAACCTAACAGTGGATTTTCTGTGTTGGTGTAAAACTCTCCACACGCTTTTTATCTCTTTTAATGTAGTAGCAAAAGTTAATTTATCCATTAGCTATATCATTAGAAAATTTAATTCATTTTCATTAAAAGGCCACAGCTTCAAATAATGAAAGCTTTTTGTTTTCTGATGTTTTTTAAAACACTTAACAATTATTAGAAAAAAGATTAGGTAATTTAATTAATATTTGTTTCTCTTAAAATTTTCACATAAAGTCAACTTTAAAGAATTTTATTTTCATTGGGATTGTGTATCGTGTGATATATCTTGATTGCCTCTCTCAATATTCTGGTACTATTACACACCATTTGCACGATGATGTGTTTTTTATATAACATCTCACATGAACCTACAAACAGAACAAGCATGATGAAAGGCTGAACCATGAGACCTGACAGTTGAGATGCTAGTTTGCCAAAGATTCGGGCAAATGATAAAATATGAACATAGGAAATGTTTCAGATTTTGAGTGATTTAATGTTTTGATGATGTCCAGGCTTGTTGTTTTCACTGATCGGTCTGCACTGTGAACCCAAACTATCTCAACAGAACCTGCATTAGAGGGAGGTGAGGGGGAAACCAGCACAGATGATCCCCCAGTTGAAATATGCATGTGGCGTCTGGACGAGGAGGAGACGCCCAACCCGAGCCTCGCTACAAAAGCTCACGATGTGACCATCACTGCTCCCACCATGTTCCCAGAGTATTTCAAAGAAGCGCAGGAGCAAGTGACTGACAAGGCTGCCTCGCTGCCTGCTGCCAAGGTTTCTGCTGTGAGACAAGAAGGCCTTACAGGTAGTCCAAAAAAAGTTCTGTGTGTTTGATGATGACAGACACAGCAGCATCTCTATAAAATACCCCATCAGGATGGAGGTTTACCACACGCTGGTATTTAGCACCACAAGCTGATTCAGCAACAGATGGATTAGTTTTCCGTTTTGAATGAAACATGGGAAAATACAACAGAGACCAAATACAAAGAGCAAAGGAAGTCTGAATCAAAATGATTTCTTTATTATTTGTCATTATTATTTTACCAAATCACACAGGCTGAAAATCTTTAGTTTACAGTTTGTGCGAAAAACAGTTTGAAAAGTTAACTAAATTTAACCTTCAGTAGTTTTTAATGTAGTAGATATTGTCAAAACATATAAATATAGTATGCCATTTTTTAAAATTATGTTTATTCATTAAAAGCACGTCTATAAAAAATACATTGCACCATCCTACTACAATTTCAGTCAGAATTTATGAAAAACGAACAGTTTAAAAAATATTGTATATAAATGTTACAAATAAAATTAGGAAAGCTGGATGGAAACAAG